>SNQN01000176.1:18017-165321 GCA_008642245.1 Bassia scoparia
AAAATAAATGAAAATTGGCTTGTGGAGAAAAATAGTGAGAGGGAAGTAAGATCATTGTAGAGAGGGAAAGTTGTGACAACTGACAAAAGCTCTCAAATTGTCTTTTTTAGTCAATATATAAATTCTTTTGGGTTATTATATTATTTGATTGAGTTTCTTATCCCAAAAATTTTGATATGTTTATATGTCCTCGGAATTAAGTACGTTATGTATAAAAAATCTGTGTCTATTTATAGGTTGTAGGATCTGTTTACATTAGCTTATTTTCAGTTCAGTTCTTAATCCAATTTCTCTCTCTCATAAAATATTCAATTCAGTTCAATTCCATTCAGTTGATTTCAGTTCAATTCAGCTCCATTCAGTTGATTTCAGTTAATGTAAACAAACCCGTACAATAACAATAACAATTCTGTAATTATGAGAAGTTACAACTTTAAATTTCATTTGAGCTTTTGCCAACATGAATTCTAGAAACCCAATTTTGTTTTTGTAATTSGATCCTTTTACCATGTCCAGAATTACAGTGGGCTAGAATAATTTTTCTTTTGTTTGCCAAGCCCAAAGTATAAAAACAAACAAATGTATGTCAAATACACTCAAGTTTTCACCCAAAACACACACTCAAATATGGTTTATCTACTTTGAGGCTGTTTTCAACTAATACATGCTAAATCTCCTCAAATTTCTCATWTTATTTCTCCTATTATTTGTTCACAAGCTCACGTATATATAGTGCTACAATATAATACTCCCTCCGTATCGTATTAACTACAACGATTTGACATAAAGTAGAGAAGAAAAATATCCAATCATTGYAGTTAATAYGATAMAGAGKGAGTATTTGTCAACTCACAACTAGCTAATTATCCAACTAATTCTATCCTAAAGATAAAATATCTTCTCAATAACAAACTAYTAAATATTCTRCTAGATCACATTTATGGAAAATATAATCTACTAGATGTTATGTTATGTAATAACTTAAACAATGAGAAGAGAAGCACAACAGAAGATGCATGTAAGCATMAAAAACAACCACCTAAAGCAAAAGAAGAAACTAGCTCATCAAGTAATAGATATACAGCATACTCACACATCTTAATTATTATATTGCATATTACAGCTATAATTAAATAAACACAATTACACAAAGCTATAAGATATTTGGAGCAAATATGAAGGTTTTATACAAGAYACTATATAAACTAAGTACAGTACTATAGACTATACATATCTGCACTACATCTCAATTACCTGTTTCAAGTGAAAATTATTTCTGAGGGAAGGCAAACTTCTTGAACCTGTTCTTTGATATGCAGCGCCTCGCAGGTAGCAATCATCAGAATAGAATGAGCAGTAAGCTGATACCTTCTTTGGGTTTCAGCAAATCCTTTGCTAAGAACCTGCTCAATCCAGTCCTTAACCTCTTTATCCCCATCGTATAAGCAGGCGACTGCTATAATCTGATCCATCACTCTTGGCTCAATTTCTAACAAGCACTTGGATTCAATGACTTCCTTGAAACTTGCATGGATTAAATTTAGTATATTGGTAGCTAATGCATCRTAATCAAAAGGCTCAAACACCARTTTCACCAACGTCTTGTTTAATTGACCGGAGTACTCCTCCAACCAAGAATCAGATCTTTCAGATGAATACTGCCCGCCAGATTCTCCATGGCTGGCATCATCGCTATCACTACTTTCAGCTGGAAGGTTCAAATCAAGAAACATACTAGGTCCTCGGTGAGGTCGTTTGACATGATCTGTGCTATGTTGCTTATTTTTCTCATCTGTACCATTGAGCTTCCTCTTGTTCATGTATATGTGACAAGGGTAGTTATTCTCTGCTGTTTGACTCATTGTATAGTCTTTAACATCTTTGACTACAATTTGAAGTGGCCATGCCTTTGCACTTTCAATTCTCTCCTCAGGGAAGTTCTTTGGCTTCTCCCCTGAAGAGAGTGCTGAGTTATTTTCTTYATATTTCAATGTCAATACGAAAATCCTGTTGTTAGTTGCAACTTCCCTCCCATAAGAGTCTGAAAATTTACCATCTTTAATGGCCTGCACTAAGCTGCGCTGAAGCAGTGGATCCGCAGAATGGACATTTTCAAAGAGAACAACACAGGATGGTATCTTACGCAACTCCTCAGTAATGTGATCAACAATAGTCTTGCCTCGAGATCTAGCCTCGGACCCATTTACATTTTGGTAACCTGAGATTTTTTTGTGGGGAAATATCATATCCCTGGAATATAAATCTATATGAATGAAGTTCTTCTTGCTTCCATACAGTGTCTCAGCTAATGCCAAAGCAATTTTCCTCTTACCATAAATGTCAGGTCCAGTAAAATTAAGCCAAATATCTCCTCTAGGAAATGATTTTTGGTGACTTCCACTACTTGTCCAGGAATGTGCAACAATCTGGCTGATAACTTTAAGAGCATCAAATTGCCGTCCAACTTTTCCGAATAGAGCTTTAAAAAGTGTCTCGGAGTTACTTGCAGACTGCTCATCCAGTTTCTTATGTTGCTTGGAAGCTTGAGGAAACAATTCCAGCCCTAAATCTGTGTATACAGAAACTACAGAGGAGGGCGATGTTTCGCCATCATCCACGCCTGCATTGCAGAGACTGTAAGGAGTTAAAGTTCCACCAACAAGAGGGTGTTCAGTTCGTGGAGGATTTTCTGATAGTTTAGCAGGGAAAACGACACTCTCCACTGACTTCACAAGGTCTAGCTTGCCTGACTGAGATGTTGAATGTTTCTGCAAATTCATGGATGTGTATGATCTGATCCTTCCATTATCCCATTCTTTGAAAGAGCCACTGGTTGTGCAGCTGCTCTCGTTGCTAACATTTTTAACCATCTCTTCATGACTGCGGAAGCCTACATCAGTTGGAAGTTGACAAGATTCTTGACAAACATCCGGCTTGTGTGATGGTTGGGTAGGGTATGGACATTGGCATAGAGAGGTCGGTTTTCCCTGCGAAGCTGCAATGGTACCACTTAATAAGACATTGCCATTTTTAGCCTGCACTGAAGAGAAAAAAAAGTGGTTTTCACAAAACAATGATGTAGATACCGCCAGCATATATCAAAATTCATGCAACAAATCAAACATTCAGCTATAAATTTTATTTTACAACTTGTGATTATTATTTAATTCTATGTTCTCTCCTTTTCTAAGAGGACAGTATATAGRCACATATACATATCCATATTAAATGATTCCATAATAGATACATACATGACAACAAGAGCTTCACTTTGGTGTTTGGTCYGCATGATATTGGTATCAGATATGGGTTTAGAACGGTTAAAACCTATACCAAAAGTTTAGTTGGTAGTTTGGTTTTATGCATGGGAGACCCACAATGGGAGCAATTAATTTGTTAAGACAAATGATGGAGTTTTATATGGCGAGGAACAAGGAGCTCCATATGGTTTTCATTGATCTAGAAAAGATATATGACAAAGTACCAAGAGATGTACTTTGGTGGACAATGTTGAAAAAATGTATTCCCCAAAGGTATACTTACTGACCTAGTTAAGGACATGTATCACRATGACTTGTGATGGATTGACAAAGGACTTCCCTATAACAATTGGTTTGCATCAAGAGTCGAYATTGAGCTCTTTCCTTTTTGCATTRGTTATAGATGAAGTGACAAGGCCAATCCAAGATGAGGTATCATGGAATATGTTATTTGCAGATGATATTGTATTGGTTAAATGAAACTAAAATTGGGGTTAATGCCAAGTTGGAGCAATGGAGACAAAGGTTGGAATCTCGGAGATTTAAGTTAAGTTGGAGTAAGATTGAGCATTTGGAATGTCATTTTGGGCACAAGAGGGGACAAATGATGGAGTGGTGAGGTTAGACGGAAAAGATCTTACCATGAGTCAATGTTTTAAGTATATTGGATCAATCATCCAAATCATCCAAAAGAACGGTGAAACCAAGATGTGGCCGACAGGATTAAGTCAAGGTGGCTTAAATGAAGAGCGACTACGGGAGTGTAGTGCGATTGTAGCATCCCTCTACAAGACCAGTATTGCTCTAGGCCTCGAAGAAGGAGCATATTCAAAAGGTAGGGGTCACCGATATGAGGATATTGAGGTGGATGTGCAGGAATACTCTACGAGATCGGATAAAAAAATAATGTTATTCGCAGAAAATTTGGTGTTGCACAAGCAAGTTAAGGGAAAACCACTTGCGTTGAGCACCAGTGCGAAGAGTAGAAGAGTAAAGAGTGGGATCAAAGAGATTTTAAACGAGGCAGAGGAGAAACCAAAAATGACTTGGTGGGAAGGAGTTAGAAAGGATCTGAAACAGTTGGATTTGCAAGAGAGTAGGCTCTCRATCGTAGAAAGTGGATRAGAAAAATCTATGTGGATGACCTCACGGAATAATCACGCACTTTTGGTTCATGTTATCCGACCTCACATATGGGATTAAGGCTTTGATTGATTGATTGAAATTTGAAACACATACTTCAAACCAGTAGTTATTAGGACTATGGTTCAAAACTTTGTATGGGTTTGAAATACGGATTGAAAACAAAACGACATAGGTTTGGAGCTTGATACTTAAYACCATTACCATGTGGTTGATTTTATTAGAGAATGAATACTTTTCTTTAATTTTGAAACCTGGATACAAAACCACGTACCTTACGAGTTTGAGGTATGAGTTTAGAATATAAACTTTCYTATACAAAGATTAGGTGTGGGTTTTAGTGATTTAATGGACATTTTTATGCCTAAGTTGTATGAACCAAACCCCTCGCTAAAGCAGCAATTGTATTCATTGCTAAGACAACATCCAAAGTCCAAACACATGATACAAGGAATGAAGTTCCAACCCCATACCAACTTGGTTTTGTTCCTCATTACCAATGCATACCACCTTGGTTTTAATCTTCACTATAGAACTATACCACCTTGCAAACCAAACAGCCGAACTAGAAAGAGAAACCAGGACAAGACAAGGCAAAAGGCTGTCACCCTTCATTTGTTTGTTTCTATTCTTTTTCCTGATTCTTCTTCTCTAATTGGTTTTTATTATCAACATTGTCTAAGAGTCGCTTTCACACTATACTCTGATATTTGCAATCAAAGTATCAAATTAATCTCTCCCCAGTTTTCATCTAGACATGTCAAACTATCCCCGATTTAAAGTCGATTTACTATATTTTTGCTACTTTTGAGTCATCTATCCATGTTGTCACTTTCTCCTTGGACACTGCTTTTAAGTATTTGACAAGCTCTAGACAGTAACTCTGATTATTGCATTTCATATACAAAGCGATATTGTTCACAAGATTTAAGATTCAGAAACAAAAAGATCTTGCCACAATAATCACACTACGGGAGATCCATGAGAACTAACATACATGTGTAAGCTTTTTCTTTAAACTTCTTTGGATTCCTAAGACAAAGAATAGAAGATAATACATACCTTTGGATTATTCAACATATTGTTTGCTCCACATTCCGCTATTTTCAGCCAAGAAGGACCAGTAGTCTGTTGTTCATCAGCAACTGAAGCCATGGATCCTCGATTCGAAACTAAAGGTACATCTCTAATACACATGCTGCAGCTGGTATCATATTGATATGAGTTGCTGACCTTGGCATCAGGAGATGAAAAGAACCCACCAAGTGGAACAAATGATCCCATCAAGCTGTTGACAYATCATGGACATACAACTATGAGAGACGAGATTAGATGCCAAAGCTGATTATTCCTTATAAAAGACTGAAATATACAGAAGTTCAAACATGATAAAAATCTTGTAATATAATAATACCAACGGAAAACTTCCACAAATATGTTGAGAAAACGATGAACCAAGTGAAAGTAGAATCATGAATAGTTCGTCACCAACTAAGTTGATAGTCTACAGTTCAGTCACCATTGGGGAGACAAATTTTCACAAACATATTGAGAAATATACTATGGAGGTAAACAGATTCTAGCAGACAAAATTACAACTTGCCAGATTCTTTTACAAAATGAAATGTTGGCTATCTAATTGATTCTTAGTAACTAAACAAACACAGAACTTCCCAGTGCCATCATTTCTTCAACACAATGTTAGCATTAGAGCTGTTTAAGTATTCAACCTTTGCTTGCACTAAACAGACACAGAACTGCCCAGTGCCATCGTCATGTCTTATGGAGGGTATATAGGGTTAGTTCCAAGCAGGAATCCAACACTTTAAAAAGATCATTATTAATTCCTTGAAAAGCTCAAATAGCATGGAGCAAATAAAACATATTGACTCATATGCTCCATTTTTATTGCACAAAATTATGCTCATCATATTCCCTTTTCACCTTCATGAACAACTGTTAGGTTGTTAGCCCATTAGCAAAAGCGGGAAACACATAAGTTTGCAAAGAAATGATAATTATGTTCCTGAATAGTTTGAACCAATACATGTAATAAGCATCCAACACACATGTAGATAGTCCACATTGAGCATTTGAGCATCGRTTTTCACAAATAAGTTAAAAACTTGTTTTGCTCATGCTGAATGTAAATTGCAGTATTTAACTGGTTACACCTAGAATAAATGAAAAATGAGTGTTGTTGTACCTAGCCAATTGTATGGTGCACATGCTAAGAAAGCAAACAGGCTAATTACGTCACAAGTTTATTTTATGCCTTTTCTCCTTTATTGCCAGGGGTAGACTCATGGATGGGCAAATGTTTCCCTCTGAATATTAGGTACAATTGCTGTCTCTACGTAATTCTATTTGTCACTCGTATTGCAGGGAAAGTTGAATCAAGCATAAGTAGATACAGCTTTTGACAGCATTGAGAATAGCAGCTTGTAGATCACACAGTAGCATGCATGAATGTAGAAATCAAACAACATTGAAATGAAAATAAGGAGATCGAGAAAAATATAGAGAGAATTTTTAAAGTATGATTGGAAAGAGAATGATCCGTTAAGTTATGATGTGATAACAAATACAAGCTTTTATACTAAGCTACATTAAAATTAGGCAATACACATCAARAAGCTTCAGAGAACTGAGCTGGCACAGCTGCACAGGCTCGGATTCTGTTATAAMAGAGTTGCTGATGTATCATTCTGTTGTAACAACAGAATGCTGATGAWGAATACAAGCATAGCATGACCACATAGAGCCATAGAGGCAGTAAGAGCAGTACAGGCACTGATATCCTCAACAGCTTTCAGTCTTTCACACATCAACACAAAGGTTAACTTAACAAAATTTGTGGATTGAGACTTGTTACGTTCAGCTAAATACCTAAGAGCTACTGAACTTTTTAGTCTTATTTTTAACTTATAAACCTTAACTCAGTAAGTCAGCAATCCAAACTTCTGAAGCTCTGAATTTMTCCTTTAACTAGTGAGCTAACATGTCTGAACTCCAATGTTCTAGAACTTAATTGTTTTCAAGGTAAAAGAAAAGGGAAGGCTAAATGTCATAAAAGTAAATAAATTACTTCATGAGGTTCTTGATGTGCGCTAATAATAATGTCTATGGCCTCAAAACAGGAGATTAAGCCTTACAACTTACAAGCTATGAAGCCTATGAATAGTGGCTAAAACATGGGGTTCAATTGTCTTGTACTCTTGTTCCATATATGTAGGCTTTCATATAATTGATCAGTATCCCACTGCTAGGTGGGCCAACAAACCCATATACTCTTAGCAGCCTTTTCATTTTGGGCCTTTTAGCTTACACTTTTTGTTTGTGAGAGCACATGGAAAAGTTTAAAGCCAAGCAACATGGCCATAGTCCAAAGTACAAAAGCAAGTCAAAGGCCCGACACTATGAATTAAGAAACTCTATTCACAAACATAATACGAAGTATACTGCTTCTTCCGTATCATAATTCTAGCAACCATTTGACATTTTTTCTTTCTACTCTATGTCAAATCGTTGTTAGAATTATAATACGAAGGAGTATGAATTAATCTTTCTACCCTCTAGCAAAGTAGCAATAATGCAATATTGCAATAGCAGAAAGGCCAGAAACAGAATTCTAAACTCTCATTAAAAAAAAGATAAAAAATGAAACAAAGAATATGCAACCACACTTTAAATCCTCACTGTTTTAGATGTTCTACAATAAGATTCACAGTAACTCTGAAACATGCTTCACCTTGCAACTAGAAACAGTCAGATTATGTCCTAATAGTTCATTAAAAAATGATGATTTCTAAGATGTTTTCCATCATTTGCCATGTAACAAACAACTATTAATGTGTAGAAGAGCAACTTGCCTTGATTTTAAGCATGGTTTTCCCAAGGAAGACCTAGCAGATGTGATCGGTAGAGGCTGCATATCCCAGTCYCTGTCTATTGATGGAAATTTATGCAAAAAATTCATGTACATCTGATCATTATCTGCTGAACCAATAAGCCACACTCTATTTCCATGATTTTCCAACAAATTACTCAACTTTCCAAAAACACAATTCAACAAATCCATCACAAATTCATTACTTCCTCCAAGAAAAGACTTGAGATTACCAAAACTAACCAGTAATCCAGGCCCCAAACATTGCTTTAAAATCAAATCCACCTCTCTAAGCCTTGAACTCACAGCTTCATGACTCCAATTCTCAGTCACAAACTTCAAAACATCTTTCTCAATGGAAACCACATTGATCCCATGCAATTCCAATGGCAAAAAGCTACTCTCTTTTCTCCTTTCTAAAACCTCTACAAAACCCTTGAGCACATCATTGGCAGTAACACCAACTAGCAAAGGGTTTTTCCCCTTCTTCCTCACAAGAACCTCCCCAATCCTCCTATATTCCCCCTCCTCATCGGCAAATCCCGGAAACGGAAACCGAAAGCGAAAGCTACCGGGGTCCGAAAACACACTAAAAACACTAGGAGGGTACCTCAGATAACTCTGAAATGGCCTTAAAAGAGCCAGCTTTACATCAAAACTGTTAAACCCAGCATCATTAAACACGCGACTAACAATTGGGTCATCAAGAATTGACACAATCAAGTGTTGCAACTCAACTTTAACACCAGTTGAAGTGCTACTCCCTAATTGCTCTTGATTAGACTGGTTGTTTTTAGAGGTGATCAAACAGTGATCAGGGTGTCTTCTCTGATTGGCTTGTGACCGTTTGATCGCAGCCATCAAAGAATTTGAAATCTTGGGCTCATCAACACGGGTTTGTGACACGGGCAACCTATCTAATGACACAGAAAGACAAAAGTCTAAAGCTTTAAGCTGAACTTTAGGGTAAAAGGCTGTGTTTTTGGCTCTAACACAAGCTTCTCTCAGTTGTGAAGGTGACAACGAAAGAAAAGCAGAAACAGCATGAAGCGACGTCGTTTGAGCATGCGAACGACGTCGTGCCACCGAAACTGCATCATCAAGAGCATTAGAAGCTTCAACATTAAGGCATTGTTTTGCAGAGCTCACCGGAGTTGGCATACTGTTGCCTCCTTCAAAGGGAACAAGAACAAGCAAGCAAACAAACAAACAACCCCACTAAATGAAATATCAAAAAGATTGCAACTTTTTTGGTTATTTGGTCTAAAAATTATAAAGGGTGATTAAATTTTAAAAGATTGATTGAAATGGGGCTGATATAGAAATTATTTACTGTGGAGAAAAAATGGTGAATGATGGTGGTGGAAAGTGGGGCCTTTCTTTCATTGAGGCATTTCTTCGAACACATGGTAGGCATAGATTCGAGTATGATCTCATTTTTAGTGAGAGGAGATTCTGTTGCTGATGTGATTCTTTTCTGTTGATTGTATGCACGAACAGTTGAAAAGGGCATTGAGCAAAAAAATTTAAAAAGGGGGGGTCAAATGTTGCATGAAGTACTCTTGTGAAACAAATAAAAATGTAAAATCAAATGCATAATTTTTTGTTTTGGAATCTCACTTTTGGTCATGAGTCATGAGTCATGACTCTTGAATCATGACGTGTTGCATGTTAGATTGCAAATGTTTTTTGGGATGGAAAAATTTCTTTATTTGATTTGGTCAATGGTTTAATCAATTTAAAGKTTCACTTAGARCATCTCTAATGGTTCATTTAACGGATCTGCTTGTCATTAAATGAAATTTTCAAGATTGTAGTTCACCGTTGGAGAAGGGAGTAGTTGCATGAAATAGTTTTCTTTCCYATATTGTGACATGTGTTAATTAAGCTAATTTATTTTTAATATTTTATGTTATGTGATTAATTAGACGCAAGCTTCAAAACAAAGTAGCTTTATAGCTTGAAACAATTGTAGCTTGAAAGAAGAATAAATCAAGGTAAGTTACCAGGCATTGTAGCTTACCATTGGAGATGCTCTTAGTAATCTTACTTTTACCTTTAAAATATTTTTTATTACTCTTTTCTCATTATTTTCGATCTTTTGTCTAAGTTTATCTTTCTCACTCATTTTTAAATATGAAAAAATTCACTTTAATTCTAAGCCATATGTCTCAAACAAATTAAAACTTAAAAGAATAATACACTAATACCAACATATTTTATTTAAATACTAATTTCTCTGAATTGATATTTACTTTTACAAACGTAAAGAATAAATCGGAACGAAGTGAGTACTAAAGTGATGTATGTAGTGAAGTGGCCACTCACTACAAGAGTGAAGAGTGACCTAGCGAGAGTGAGTGATGATCGTATCAATTCAGCGGTTCATCCATTCCTTTAAAGCATGATCACATATTCACATCATTCTCTTGTGGAAGGTTTTAGCGTGGAGAGTAAAAGGAAGGCAAATGATTTATTTTGGCACTCYATATTTTAATTGACGCACTCCATTTTATTACYATTCATGTGAAAGGAGATGGAGTGTCAAAATTAAAATATGGAGTGACAAACTTAGTTCTCTAGAATGAAAGTGTAACTAATTTTTAATACCACTCGAGTAATTACGGGGATAAAAGTTTAACGATAGAATAGCATATGAATTCTTGACTTTAATAATTTAAATTGTAGGTACAAAAATGATTATAGGACGTTGTTTCGATTTTTATTTTTATTTTTATTTTTTTTGACGGAAAAAAATAAGGATTTCATTAATAAGAAATAGTTTAAAGACACTTCGGGTCTGTTTACATTAATTGAAATCAAATGAACTGAATTGAATTGAATATTGTATGAGAGAGGGAAATTGGGTTAAGAACTGAACTAAACTGAATGAAGCTGAACTAAACTAAACTRAACCGAAAATAAGCTAATGTAAACAAGCCCTTACAATCAATAGAAGAGAAAATAAAATTCCCAACAAAAWTACRAAACACCTTAAAATTAGTTACATCGCAGATTCGATTTAAAATAGCCTTAATAAAAATCTTCATCTGAACCAATACAAACTCTGTGAGTTTACTCTGATTCAGYATAACGTCCGCTGATGCGTAGTTGTTTGGGTACGGTGAACATACTTTTGTGATTTTCTGAATTTCTTTCGAGATTGTGAAACCCTAAATCTTCATTCTTCAACAAACGAAAACAAAAACGATACCCTAGATAATCTAATACTCCATAAGAGAAGACAAGAAAATTACACTCCAAAYTCTCACAAAAAGAGATAATATGTAGCTCATAAAAATAGTGTTTCTTACTTTTACTTCACTAGATTATTGTGCAAGTAAARATAATCAACTATGTTAGTTTATACCTTGAATTTGTTTTGTGCCTTCGACTTTTACAGTATATGTTATGTTGAGCTACGATTTTCTATTTTTGAATTTATTTTTGGATTGTTCAGTGTCTATATTTGGAAAATTATGAAGTATATAATCTCAAAAAAAAAAATTAACATAATCTATCCTTGTATGCGGAAATTTCTTGAGATCTATAAAACCTCTCATCTCCTCAGCATGATATAGTTGATACATTGTCATCAGCGAACCACTTAAATTATGTGTTTACTATGGAGTAGTTTTTTGTGCACGCTATGTATGTGCATGCAAGAACATTATAGTTGATAGTTTTATTTAGTTGTAAAACGTGTTTGTAGTTCTTCAAATATGTGATGCTCCAAATTCTTGATTTTAATTATGGATCGGAGATTTTAAAAAATGATTGTACAGTATTTCTTTTTAAAGCTTTTAAATTTTTTTTAGGTTTCGATTGAATTTTTGAAAAAAAAATATTGCAAGTTTTGATTGAATTTTTGAATCGTAACTTTTTTTCTTATAGTAAATTTTTATTTATTTTCGTTGATTTATTATAGGTCATCTTATGTCAAATACATGTAAGATTATATTCAATCAGTTATGCATTGATTAGAGTTGATTGGATTTTATTTTAGGTATATTTTTGTTGTTTTTGTAAATTTTTGGGATTTTCTACAAATGCCCATGAGATATGTGATTTTTCCATCTATATATCTCCAAAAATTTCTTCCTCCAAAATTTTCTTCCACTCCATGCCTTTCATTTTTTTTTTTCTCTAATTTTTGTGATATTTTTCATTTAGGAAAAAAATGAGTATTATTGTACTAGAGTCAATTGTAACATAAAAGTTACTAATCACTCAAGTAGTCATTTCCTTTTCTTTCTTTTACCATTATGCAATCAATGACAAGGGCATTTGCAATTGACAAAGACAACAACAAGAAGATGGGACTAAATCTTGTCGTGGCAAGATGATAACCACCCTTTCACTGATTAAGGAATAAAGCCATTGAATTTGTAGTGTACGATTTAGGTGTGTCTATTACACAGGGAACCTTTTCTTGAAGGGATTTAGAAGAGTGAAAGTATAAAATCTCACAAAAGGGGAAAATGTACATTTTGAAAAGTAAAATGAAAATATGGAGTGTTCATAAGATAACTCCCTCGTTTTATTAATGTTCATAACCATTTTTATCGATATTAAGATTAATTAGTTAGTTAGTAAAAATAGTGAGTAAGCTAGATAAAGAGTAAATATGGAGTGAATTTTTTGGAAAAAGAATTTGAGTAAAATAGATTCGTGTAGATAATGAAGATTAGAATTTTAGATAATATGATAATTTCAGTATTAGAGTAAATAAAGTATCGTGTAGTACTTCTAAAAAAAGTTCATCTTTGTTAGTTAATTAAGTTTTTAAATTAAAGATAGTTTATTTTTTAGAATGATTCTGGAAACCAAATTTTTAGAAAAAAGTGGTCCAAAATGAAAAGGTGAAAAATTGTTGTGTTTAAAAACGATAAGGTTTAGGTCTTATAAACATTTTATATGAATAAAGTAGTGTTGTATAAAAAGATTAGAGAAGCTCTTTCTGAATGATGCATGTTGACAATATGACACCACTAAAGTAGAAAGGAGAGAGGCAAGCAAACAAAAACCATGAGGAGGGTAGAAGATTTGTAGACCTATTTTAAGAATTAGATGCATATCACTCTATCAACTTGTAGTGCAAGTGCCTGTTAATTCGTATGTACGTGCTGGAAATGGAAAAAATATTATACTAATGAAATTAACGATGCACGATCTAAATTTAAAAAAATAAATAAATAGAACAATACATAAAAAATCAACTATGACAACGAAAATATATCCTTAAAAATATAGTGCTAATATAATTTCATGGATCAAATATTAAAAAGGATTAAATCATTAAATAAAACTATTACATAGGAATGAACTTCAAAGATCGTTTGTGTGGCAAGGTAAGAATTAAGTTAGCCGGCATCTAGTCCAAGGAATTTTTCTGTTGAAAATTAGTTGTTTACCTTTTTGTATACCATGAAAATTTGATAATTGAGCACCTCACATATTATGAAGAGAGAAATTAAAAGTTAGCATATTGGACATTTGTTGATTAACTGCATGTCGCATTAATATTGAGAACAGATGGACATGACTCCAGATTCCTTGTAGTCATGATTTTTTCGTTCCACTCTTCTAAAAGCCCAATAAAGATCTCATTGGTGTGTCGATTTGGGTGGTGACTCGTTAAATGATATCAAGATACTTCAGACCTGAATCAAAAACCTTATAATTTCTAAGAATCAAAAGAACATTTCGATCTTCTAAAAAATTATTAAATATCAATCTTATATTTGTTTTTAGGCCGTGTAAAACATTTTTGAAATTTCAATATTTAATTTAATTGAAACAATTTTTTATTTTTATAATGGCAAGAATGTAGAAGCAATTGAATTGAACATTGTTACAACTTATAATGTTAGGTTAAAGTAATATCATTTTGGAAATAACAGGGATAATCTGTTAAAAAAGAAAAGAAGAAACAATACAGAGGTGAGAAAGTTGAATGAAGTGTTGCTTTTCTGTAAAATTAAATAAAATAAGACATGTATCACTCCAAATTTCATTTAAATTTTCCTACGGAGTATTAATAAACTCGTATTGAATTTTTGAAATTCCAACTTGTAATTCAAATACTTCGTAGTTTCTTTTACTTGTATCATAGTGAGAAGTGTACCAATTGATTGTTGGTGCAATRGTGATTGAGATTGCACTTGGTAGGGATAAYCCGTGTTCGATYCCCTGCARCAACAATGAGAAAGAGATTGGAATCTAACCACCAAAAATTGATCCCCAAATTCGGATTAACCCAAASGGTGAACCGAGTGGTACACACAAAAAAAACTATAGTGAGAAGTGTATTAGAGATAAGACACTATTACTTTAGACCGATAACTCGTAATTATAATGTTTGAAACCGTTAACCACTCAAGCCAACCCGAGTTACTGAAATAAACTTGAGACCGTAAACCGCTCAAATCAACCCGAATTACCGGAAAAGAATATTCCAATTGAACGGGCTATATTGGAGGGAGGAGTCTTTACCCCTCGGTTGTGTGATAGGATTGTGGGATATGTGGGCTAGAAGGGTGTGACATGATGATATACGGGAGTTCCCTTTTAGAAGGACCATGACAAGACCACCCACCAAAATAAAAAAGATCAAGTGGTCACTTAGCACATCCTTTCGCACGACACATCATCACTAGTTTAGGTCTAATTGGTGAATTGTGTTGTCCACCAAGTGCCCACCACGCACTCAATTGTCTTTCTGCAACTTGGGACCCTATTTTTTAAGGGTTGACATCATGTCTCACAAAAGAAAAAGTGATCTCGACACTCTCTAATCCATAGTAACTACACCATCGGTAGACAATTACTTCACACAATTATCAATCGGAGGTGATCACGGGTCGGGTCGGCCTACGTTAGGGTCTGAAGTTGATGGCCAGAGTTCGAAATTTTGGAGCGGTTTTTTTTAAGCTTTTTAACTCCAAAAACCTTAAATTTGATCGCCAAAGTCCGAACCAAAAATGCAAATTTCAAGCCAGGGCAGTCGAAAAAGTCCTAACCAAAGCTCGCAAATTTTTGAACTGGGTCGGGTCAGGCTCTATTTGATCACCTCTACTATCAATCAATTAATGTTGATATGGTGAAAATTGAGACTACACCTGATATGGAAAATACGTATCCGATCACCACAAGTAGGAGTGCACACAATTTGATCTAGACCATAATTTGAACCGTATCGGGTCGGATCTAACAGACCGGGTCTTCAGTCTATCAAATTTGGCATTTCGAAATTTCCTATCCGAACCAGAAAATTCGATATTAGATAAATACATGTAAAAAAATATCCCATTACATAAACTTCAACCCCTCGTCAAAAAAAAAAAGGGATTTTTCATGGGGTACCCCTGAGATTTATGATATTTCACGTGGTGTCCTGAACATTTTTAAAATTCATGTGGTACTCCATCTTATCAAAATAATTCATAACTAAGGCAAAGTGACAATTTTGATGAATTTTTTGGGTCGAATAAAAGGGTTGGAAAATGAGATTTCATGAATAAGTCTAGCTATCATGTGAAACACTTGAAAAAATACAAAATAAATGACATTTTGGTAATTTTAAGACCCAAAAAATTAATCGAAATTGTCATTTTGCCTTAGTTATGAATTATTTTGGTAAAATGGGGCACCGCATGAATTTTGAAAATGTTGAGGACACCACATGAAATACCATAAATCTCAGGGGTACCTCATGAAAATTCCCAAAAAAAAAAAACTTCAACCCATTACTCCATTTCTTAGTAAATCATAAGTTACAATTCGTCAACACTACCCCTTAGGCCCTTATCCCTTCTCAACAAGCCAAAACAAGTCAACAAGTCAGTATGTATTATTAGTTAAGTTTTCAAGGGAAAATCAATTTTTTTAATCAAAATTAGTGTTTTGGCCCGGACGATGCCTCGAGTTATCGTTCAGGTCAACGTATATAAACAATAGTATGTTATATAGAGTGTACAAAATTGCTTATTTTGTGAGTTTTGGTAGGTAAACTTACAGGACAATTGATCAAAGTTTCTAGCATGGAAATAGTACACGTAGTTGTAACTAAAAATATTAAAAAAAGATAATACATTACCTTTGAATTATTTAAATATGATCATGTGACTTAATTATAATTTATTTGACATCATAACTAATGAAATTTTAGTAGTGGATTAGTGGGTTAAACTATAATTTCATCTTTTAAATGATAGGATGCAATTCTTTGTTAGCAATTTTTAAACTTTTTTTGAGTTGAATATTACACAAGACACATGGAGCGTATTTAGTTGGTGCGTTTACACACTGCTATATGAGAGTCCACGCTGGAACAAGGGCCGTCATTGCACCGGCACTCTTATTAATATTATCTGTATATTATAATAGATCCAAGATCGAAATTGACCTAAACTGAAAATTCATGTCACAATAAGCTGGCTCCAAGTATTCAGGTGATTTTTTTTCTGGATTCCTATCCGATTCGATCTTGGACCTATGTGATCCTACCCATAATAAATTTTACCATTCGGTCCAGTTTGATTTTATAATGGTAGATAGTTAGATATCCTAACTTGTGTCCCTCCATAAAGGTCAATGATTTAACTATACCACATCGGCAAAATTGCGTCCAGGATCTCTAACACAGAACAATTGCCTCAAACAACTGACGCTGCAATCTTGGATTGATAAGCCGGAAAGCTTTTTTCTGGCTAAACGTAGCCCTTAAAAATATAGTCTCGTGTAATTATTATAAAAAAGATCGTAATTAATGTATTTTAAACATTTTTCTACAATTTTGTTTTATTTTTTTTTTCTAAGCCATTTTGCATTTTTTCGGAGTTTCCGTAAGTACTGCAGGGGTAATCTTAATTATGTTTGCGTACTAACTTAAGTTAACGATCGCTAGAAACAACTTCCAAAACTTACGAGAATTTTGAACGACAGCATATAATATTTTACAAGAATTCCTTTAAATAGGTTTTCCATAATCTTGCTTGGACTTGTAGACATAATATTTATGAATTTTCTTAAGCAAAACGCTCGGCACCGACAGCGAAACAGCGATTTGTTCCGGAGCTTCCGGAACCCTCCGAAGATCGTCGCTTGCTCGCCTATAGGTATGTCCACATACACCCTAATACTTGCTACACAAGCTTGTAAACACAGATCAAGCGTAACCAAATAAATCCGCATAAACCTGAATCAAAAACTCGGCAAGGTAAAGAAATCAATGCAATTTTTTGGCCAGACATTTTGGGCGCGACTAGAGACGCCCACCTCGCCTTGCGTCCCACGTTACCAGGAGGAATTTGCCTTAGTAGACTAGGCGCTTTGGCTTTGTTGTCGGACAATTCGAAGTTGTATTAATGATCAATCACCTCTGAGCTTAGCTAAACATTTCTCCAAACATTCGGATCACTATCGCGGCTTGCATATAGCGCTTTACTCGCCCACCACGCTTCCTCCGAAAACGTCTATTTTAGATGTTTCAATTTTCAATTGCCCAACTTCTAAAACTCTTTCATAATTTCTTTTCAAATTCTTCCATACATCCACACAATTTCAACTTTCAAAAGGAGATCAAGGACTTCACCGGCACTCATAGATCGAGACTGTTGGTTCGACCGCCGCGGTTTGTCGGCGCGTGGTATAAATCTTTTCAGTGAGTAGCATCAAAACTCAATGGTAATTCCATCTCCAGTTCTCTTCTTCTATTCTCTTCATTCATCCATGTGTTTGTTTGGAGTTCTTACCTTCTTTCGTCCTCAGTGTCAATCTACCATTTAGTTCTATTGTTAATATTGATAAATATATTTCGACCATTAATTTCATATTTAAATATGAAACTCCTTTATTGCTTCTTCTTATTTATCGCAATTTTGATTTAATATTATTTACCAGATATTTTACTAACCTTTTTCTTTGATTTTCTTATGTTAAATATAGCTGATTTTGCTCCGGCGAGAGTCGTAGGCATCCTCCTAGCGGCAGGCGATCGTCGCATTTCAATACTAACCCCTTTTGTTTTTGATAACGATTCAGAGTAAGTCTTCCTTATTCTTCCTCCATGTCATCATTCTTATTCTTGTATATTTCAATCACCATTAATTTCTGCTAATTAAGACCTGTTAATTGTTCGTCACTTGACCTAATAAGAATGCTCATGAACAAACGAGGTTTTATGGAATCCTAAAGTCTGACCTACATTCATAGTGACAACACATTAATAGTTTTCAGTGCATACATTAATCCGCTCGACTAGTAATTATTAAGGATTTCAATATGGAAATGTCGTGTGTTGTTTAATGTTCAATTGGTGAATTGCATATAAGGACCGAGTAAATGGCCGCTATATGCAGGGGGGGGGTGTCGTGCACTACTTTGCCCTTACCCTCATCCCCTAATCCAGACCTCGGTGCACGACCAGAAATGGAGATCCTTCTCTTTTGCTCTATGTAATTATAGGCAAGGCTTAAACGGGTTGCCCAGCTTCCCGAAGAAGACTTTATGGGACCGGTGGCGACCCTTTCTATTTGACTTCGTCGAGTCATCTACAGTCCTCTCGATCCATCATACTCACACTTATGCAATAGCAAGAATTTAATTCTTCGAATGCCAGTGCGTCTATGAGTTATCTCCGCGAGCAGAGAGCGAACCCAGTCCGGCCCGGTGACGCCCGTACAAAAAGCTTGAAAAAAATTGTTTATACTTGATTTTATTTGATTCGTCTTAAAATTTACTTTTCGAATACATTTCTTGATCAAATTTTCGTATTCATAACTCAACATATTTTGATTCGAAAATTTGTCTCGACAAATATAAAAAAGCAAACGCAACAAGAAAAAAAATAAAGGGAGTATTAAAAACGGTTATTTGTTGAAGTGTCAACATTGGAACAATATTTAAACTCTAAAATCAATCAGATCAATCAAAACCTTAATCCCATATGAGGGGACAACTAACATGAACCAAAAAATGATTATTGTGAGGGGTCATCCATATAGATTTTCCTCCTCCACTCTCTACGATCGAGAACTTCGCTCTCTTGCAAATCCAATTGTTTCAAGTCCTTTTTAACTCCGGCCTCCCACCAAGTCATTTTTGGTCTCCATCTACCTCGTTTAAAATCTCACTGATCTCATTCTTCCACTCTTCGCACTGGTGCCGCCCCTTTAGGTTTCCGTCTTACATGCCCAAACCAACGCAAACAGTTTTCCCTTAACTATTTTGCAATATAATATCTGCAACATCAACTTTCCTGCGGATAATTTCATTTCTTATTCGATCTCRTAGAGAGTTCCCGCGCATCCATCTCAACATCCGCATCTCGGTGACCTATACCTTTTGAATATGCTCCTTCTTGGAGGCCCAACATTCAGTAYCATTGATCAATAATGATCTTATAGCAGTCTTGTAGAATTTTCCCTTTAGCTTTAGAGAAATATCTAAACTCTAAGTAGTATGAAAATGGCGTTAGTRGGGGTGGTGGTTTTGACACTCCCAAGCCATTTTCGTACTTCCCTCTTTCCTCAAAAACCACTGCTTGAAACCCCTACCTCGAATTTATTTAGAATTTTATATTATAGTATTGCATACTCCGTAAGTAATTTCATTTGAATATATTACCATCATTGATAAATTACACAAAGATATCGCAGTTTATTAGGCTTCACTTCAAGCAGAACTCTACAATAATTTGAATTCAAACAATAGGTCCACTATGGTCCCGAGAGAATATTTCTCATTGTGGTCCAACGCAGATGTTTGTGTTCAAAAATACAAATGTTCATTTTCAAACACAAACCTCTATTTGGAGATTAACACTTACATTTGGAGATGAACATTTGCATTCAGAAATGAACATTTGAAAATTAATAGTTGCATCTGAAGATAAACATTTATATTTTAGAACATGAACATTTGTCCGGAACCATGATAAAGAATATGGTTCCGAGATCACCTAAGAATTTGCGGAATTTAAACATCTAATGTGGGCTCTTCAAATATCTCAAGCAAAAGTAGGCTGTACAAACTTCAAGATTATGTCCATCTAAATCTGCTACCTGGGCCTAATGTAAAAGCCATGTGGGCCAAAAGCACACAGCCATCAAGCCCATTTAATGCCTTTGTTGCTTTTTTTTTATTTATTTACTTTTAGAAAGAAAAAAAAAAAGAATTGTTTTAGGAGTTAAGTGCAATGTAGGATTGTAGGGTACCAAACTTTGCTTATAGTTGCAATTTAGGTAGTTTAGTTGCAAAAGTTGTAATTAGAGTACTATAATATAAACACGGTTAACATTAACTRTTATGCATAGATAAGAACAAAGTCATTAAATGTTCAGCACAGACCGTATTCTAACGAAAAATGGAAAAACATAGCCCTTTTACCTCTATAAAAAAATAAAAATAAAAAAGATAATTGTGAAGTTGGGCGTGTTCGGCAATGATAGCGTTTGAAGTAGCTTTTAGCGGTATAAGTAGCGGGTAGCTTAAAAGCTAGTAAGTAGCTGGTGGCGGACGAAACTAAAATTGTCAATATGAGTGTTCGCAGAAGTAGCGGTTTGTATTTTATAATAGAAGAAAATTAATTACAAGTAGTTTTTATCCTAGCTTAAAAGCTAAAAGCTAAAACGCTACTCCTTGAAAAAGTAGCGTTTTAACGCTAAAAGCTACTCAAAACGCTACCTTGCCGAACAATAATAAAATTAACCAAGTAGCTTTTTAATCTAGTCATAAAAAGCTAAAAGCTTACCTAAAAAAGCTACGCCGAACACGCCCGTTATCTTCCATCTTCTGAATTTGCTCGTAATCTAATTAAATTGCTGTCATCTTTGAATTCCATTGCTCATTACATAACCATTGTCATCACACAATATCTTCGTATGAACTCTAACATTCTGTTTTTTATTATGCACAAAAAAGGGATAATTTGCTAGTAATTTTTTAAAAATAAACATTCTTTAAGAATCGAAATAAAATATAAAATCCAAACAAGTTTACAATTATTACGAATTCAAGAAATTAATACAGTACACAAAAATGAAAAAAAATGATTTATAAAAAACCAAGATCATAGGACGTTTCGGCAATATAGCGTTGGAAGTAACTTTTAGGGCGGTATAAAGTAGCGGTAGCTTAAAAGCTAGTAATGTAGCGTTGGAAGTAGCGGTAGCGGACGAAACTAAAATTGTCAATTATGAGTGTTCGCAGAAGTAGCGGTTGTATTATAATAGAAGAAAATAATTACCAAGTAGCTTTTTATCCTAGCTTAAAAGCTAAAAGCTAAAACGCTACTCCTACTAGCGTTTGAAAAGGTAGCGTTTAACGCTAAAACTACAAAACGCTACCTTGCCGAACATAATAAAATTAACCAAGTAGCTTTTTTAATCTAGTCAGACGCTAAAAGCTATCTAAAAAGCTACGGCCGACACGCCCATAATTGAAAGAATGATTGTCGTATCTTCTCATTATCAAACATCAGTTTATATATGTAAACCCAATAATTCTCCCCTTTACCTGTGAAATAATTAAAACTAAAATACGGAAATCATTGGCATGCACCGCCACGTGTTCAACGTTTAGGCTAAAACAATCTTTACAGCGGAAATCAAAAAGGTAATAGTTTAACCAAATTATAAAATCTCGAAGATGTATAAAATCGATTGACAATTGAACCATTAAGGCCCTTATTCGTAAACCATAATAAAATTCTTTTCAAAACAACCAAATTGAATCTAAGTGCAAAGTCGTTATGTAAAGTCTACGTTATTAAATCAACTATTAAAGCTCGATCGGCTATCACTCATCCCAACCATCCAAGACTAGTCATCAGATTGCAAATCCTGTAAAAAAGTCTGCTCACCATAATTTCCAAATGAAATAGGATCATCACAGGTCCACCAAAGGAAAAATGTGGACAACACACAAAACACAAAAACACGCAATCAGCAAAGCTGAGTACATACAAATTACGAAATCAGAAAAATAAACGACAGCATCTCCCCTAAAACTGGACATACCAAGTTACGACACCTGCTTAAACAAGAGAAAACCCAACTGTGGTGTTCATAACACTTAACAACATTATGCATATAACAGTTGACCTCAAACCCAAACCAAAACCATCAACTAAATATTACACACAGCTGCTCCAAACAATACATCCCAAATCCTCAACTGCGCCTGTACCTGCAAAGACTCACTCGACCTCCAATATAAAGACTCAATACATTTCATTACATTTGTTAAGATTTGAGCATAGACAAGGGTTGTCCAAATCCCAGACACACGAGGTGCCACAGTTCCAATCCCAGACACACTAGGTGCCGACAGTCAATCCCAGACACACAAGGTGCACAGTTCAATCCCAGACCACAAGGTGCCACAGTTCAATTCCAGACACACAAGGTGCCACAGTTCAATTCCCCATGCCTCCCCGTCGGAAGACATCAATGTTCAATAAACCAGATGGCGAACGGGCGCGACTCCGTCCACCATAGTTAGATGAATCTCAAACTAAACCTATTTTAGATAAAATCCGTTTTTCAAATCAATGTAAGAGACGCGTTGATCAGACGGCCCTAGGAAGGAAGCGAATAAATCGCAACCCCAACCCCTGATTGTCAATACTCTAGACGTGCCAAATCCAGAGTTTTATTGCTCATTCATATTTTTATTATAATTTTTTAATTATTTGACAAGGTCATATGACTTCACAATCAGACCACAAACCACATTGCAATTCTTTTTAACACGAACCGTTACTTTAATTATTATAACTTGTGGACAAGCCAACTAAACCTCGTCATTAGACTTGAACACTTCCTTTTACTCAATTCATACACCATGTCATGAACGAGTAATAAATCACCTCCATGAGTAAGTTAAACTAACTCCACTTGTTCAACCATGTAGCAAAAATTTACCTCATGAAGCAAGTGATACTTGACTCCACTTAAATCATTGCCTGTATAATAAACCACCTCATATGACAAGTTTTACTTGACCAACTAAATCCATCATTATATACAAATTAACCTCAATAGACGCGAAATATTTATAAAGACAATTGACTAATTGTCAACCTCCATAATCACATCATGGATAATCCATTCCACAATATTCCTCAATCTCCATAAATATAGACCAAGACGCAAATAAAATTTATTTGTGACTCCCAAACAAATTTCCAAGGAACATATACATCAAGGATACATATACATTATACGTCAAAGGAATTCGCAAGTAGTACGTACCTTGAGCCAATTGAATACAAAGTCAATCCAATACTTAAGAAATCGACCTCTAACGAAGTCTCCTCCTAATCATTTTAAACAAAACTCGAAATCAATACACTTGCACTAATTTACAGCATACTGAGAAGCTTAACAAGCCTCGAAAAACCATTCGAACAATGTTTTTATCCTCACAAAACCCCTCATTTAATAGTATGAATAATATATATAGTCTAGGCTTGAAAATCATGAAAATCTAACTTTTCATTAAGAAATTTCAACACTTTAATTCATTGAATAAATTCTGAAAAATTTCCCTTTAATTTAAACCTTTAAAAAACTCACAAACATATGCATACAAGTGGTACAATATATTAAACCATCGATTTTGATGTGAAAACCCATTATCTCATACTCATAGCTTCAAAAAATATTTATGAAACCTGAAATTTATTAAAAACTTGCATAAATCAAAGTCTAAGTTTGTAAAATATATTATAAGTCATAAACAAGCTTATTCATATTAAAACATGACTTAGATTCATCAAAACTTCCAAATACCCTTAAAACCAATCTGAAATTTGTGTTTAAAGCCATAAAAATTCAACTTTTGATGTCAAAAATTTTCATATTAAACAACTAGTATTAATTAATCTTAATCTAAAACATGAAAATCCCCATTTAAAGCCCTAATTTTATATTAACAATCTGAAAAATTAATGAAATCATCAAAACAATTTAATTCTACTAACAACCTACTCAAAATGATTGTATAAGTAATTGATATAAATTCTAACATAAAAGAATCAATTAGAGCATGATTTGAAATATGTAAAGAAGAAGAAATAAAAGAAGAGAAGTAGGGGAGAGGGAGACCGTTGCGTTGGTGGTGGCAGTGGTTCACGCGGTGGCAGCGGCGTAGGCGGTGCGCAGCGGCGGCAGGCAGCAGCGACTCGTACAACCAACGCACAGTGCAGCACACACTTGCGGACAGCAACCAATGGCAGCACCCAACAACCAAGGCGCAAGCACAACCAAGGCAACGGAGTGGCCGCGGCTCCGGTGGTTGCGGCAGGCGCGCGGTGGAGGAAGCAGCGACCAAAACGAGCCCTCTCTTCTCCTCGTGTGTCTGTCTTCGGCTTCCTCTCTCTCTTTCTTTTTTTTTTTTTTTTTTTTTTGAAAATTGAAAGTGAAGGTGGCGGATAGGGAAAGTGGAAGGAATTATAAAACCCTTTTTTTAAAATTAGTTTTATTTGGATAGATTTGAAATATCTTTTATTTATTTATTTATTTTTTTTTTTTTTTTGTTAAACATTTTTTGGATAAAAATAAAAATCAATCGAGTAAAAAATATCATGAATATATCTTAAGCAAAAATAATAAAATAAATGGAATTTAAGTAATCGAATCGTTTATTAAAAATAATTGTTTATATTTATAAGAAATATAATTATAAATATCCGAAAATTTACGGGGATTACAATATCTTCAGAAGTCTCTTTTGCCGAAATATTGCGCTTGCAGAGAGGAATATGCTTCACGACGAAGTTGTGGTTTTAAGGCGGTGAAGCCATGAGAAGTATTTATCTTCCTACGTACTTAGGGGCTCAAAAAAAAAAAAATTCAATATATCAGATCAGGTTTGAAGAATTGAAGGGATGAAGGAAAATTTTTCTTCCCAAGCTGGCCGTGAGGTGCTCATTAAAATTCAATCATTAAAGCTATCCCTACTTTCGCAAAATGCAGTGTTTTAAACTCCCTTGTGGCATTTGGATGAAATTGAAAAGTTCGTGTCGGCAATTCTTTTGGGACAACACTGGTGATAAGAAGAAAATTTCTTGATTGCATGGGAGCATCTGATCGCTCAAACATGAGGGAGGTCATTGTTTTAGAGATATGAGGAATTTTAACTTCGCCATGCTCGGTGAAACAAGCTGGAAGGGTTTCAATCATCCACTCTTTAATGGCCAAGGTTTTTGAAAGGGAAATATTTTCCCTCTTCTTCTTTTTTCGAGGCTCGTATCCTCTAATGCTAGCTTCACTTGGCGTTCTATATGGGTTGCTTAGTGTCTTCTCAGAAGGGGTTGTCAAGGTTGTGGGTAGTGGTAGACCACACTAGTGTTTGGTGGTCCAGTGGGGTGCCTAGTCCTTCCGGGATTTTGTTGTGCAACAAGGTACTCTATTGATGCCCCTCCTGTTTCCATGGGTTTGTGAGTTGCGTGTGATAGTGAGTGGAATATGGAGCTGCTAACATCTTTTTGATGCTTGGAAGTTTGGGGAAATTATCAAAAAATCCCTTACTCTCTTTGCTTGCGTGATCATGGTCTTGAATCAACTTCAATGGGTTTACTCTGTCAAGTGCTTACCAGCTGCTTAGGAAGGAAAAGGTGAGTGGTTCTGGCTTTCGTCGTCTTCATTCGGTTGGCTTCGACTGAAAAGGGTTTGGATGCTAAAATTCACAAAAATTAGCTCCTTTTGGCTGGAAAGTTGTTCGTAATGGGCTAGCATGTAGTAGCAATTCTCGTGCAAAAGGGGTGGTTTTGGTGGATCCTATTTGTAACTTGTGGGGATGGAGTTGAAAACTAGAAAGCATCTCTTTTTTGACTGTGGAGTTTGCGTCGTTGTATTTGGAAGTTATCTCCCTTAGATTGGAAGTCGAGAGTTCTATGGGAAATCTCTTACAGTGTTTTGCATCTCCTTCTCGTAAGCTCTCATAAAGCAACAGATGGTGGGATGCTTTTGGGTGCATCTCTGGGCATTTGGCGGAGCCGAAATTCTTTGGTTCTTTGGAGAGCAAGAAAATGCCATTTAAGCTGATTTTGGACCGCATTCAAATATGCTTGCTGAAATGCTCTGTTGAGGAGATGAGGTCGTTCAGGGGAAGGTGGTGCCAGCTCTCCTTCGAATGGTCCTGCACCTGATTCTGGGTTTTTAATAAATTAAATGCGGATGCCTGCTACCTTTTGCCTGCGAACAAGGTGGGCTTGGAGGAGTGAGGTGCGTGATTGGGAGGAGATGTGGTGGTTGGCACCTGCAGAAAGTCGAAGGTGTGTTTGGCAGTTGATTTATTGGAAGCTTAATGGCTCTCAGGCATAGACATGCTGATCTCGTTGGAGGCCTGGGTAACAAGGATTTGATTCTTGAAACGGATAATATGAGCTAACTCTCACCTTTCCAATGGAACGAAGGAACAATCACATGCTTTGGCAGATTGCTCGAGGATATCAGATGCTAGTTTGAAAGTGTAGGAAGTTCTCTTTTCCTTTGTTAAACGTGATGGCAATGAGTTGCTCCACCATCGTTGCGAAGCTTAAGTTGCTGTGTAGATGAAATGCGTGTATGGGTTGAGGATTATCCTCCTACATTGCCAGTTTGTAATTGCAGATTTGCTTAATAAAATTATTGGCCCTTCTTTGGCTTCCCTGTAAAAAAAACTCCCAAGTTAACACATGAGATGAAAAGTTGATTAATTATGACAATTTATATTCTTATTAAGGTTAGAAATAATGACATATTATCTAAATATGAATTGAAATTACTACAATAATCATATTTTGAAGAACGTTTATTGTTTTTGCGCCCTGTGCGGTAGGGCGTAGGGCTCCTTTAATACCACCTCTTATCTATCAGACTCGAAGTATGACTCATTTGCTCCTAGGCTGTTATGAGCCGAGCCAAGACCGAGTTTGCAGGCGCGGCTCGAGCTCCGAGCTCGTGAGCCTGGGCTCTAGGCATGCTCCAGCTAGGAAGTTTCGTCGAGCTCAAAATTTTGAGGCTTGGCTCGAGCTCGTACTCGATAATGGGGAGCTCGAGCTCGAGTTTCGAGCTCATATAAAGCTTCGATTAAAACTTTTTAATTAATTTTCATGACTCTACTTCTAAATCTTTTAATTTTCAAGTTTTCAATTTCTCAACAAAATTATTATACCAAATCCAAGTAAATATCAAACATAAAAGCCAAAATTCACACTCTTGCAAATATTTCATCACACACTTACAAAGTCTTAAACAATTAAAATCCAAATAAGATGAACACAAAATAATATTTGTTTATGGGGTTTTGGGCATTGAGCTTAGTTATGTGAAGTTTTTTTTTAAAAAAAATTAATTTTAATACAATTAAAGTGTGTGAAATATATAAAAATGATTATATTATTTTATAATAATAAATTATTCGAGAGTCGGCTCGCGAAATTTTCGAACTAAGCCTAGCATAGCTTCGTGTATCGGTCCCTTCCCTTCCTCCTCATTTTACCAGTCCTAAAAGACATACGTCAGCTTTAGAGTCGTTTATTTCGAGCCGAACTCATGAGCAGCTCACGAGCAGGCTTCAGCTCATTAACAGCCCTATTTGCCCATTGTTATACATATCGATAGTAGTACGGGTAATAAATAAAATAGGTTTTAGTTTGATGTAAACGAGGTAGTTACTAGTTAGGTGGATTTGCTCGCCTAACGCACGAGGTGCAGTTTAAATTTAATCATGGCATTATTCAAGATTTGTCAGCAACTTTGTCTCTCAATCTTATTCCTTTTAAAGCTTTAATCATCAATGGAACATCTGACAAAAACAAACTTTCCACTTTAAGTTTTTTTTCTACTACTACTTACTATTAAATAAGAATGTGTTTATCTCTTTATATAGTGAAGGGGAGGAAGATGGTGTCCCCCTACAAAATGTCACCATTACCCTTAATGATCCCTATGAAATGACTATCATATCCTCATTTATTAATTTATTACAATGTTTAAAATACTTTATCAATCTCTTTTTCATTTTTCATTTCATTTTGGCCCATAAATGGTGAACAAGTTAAAAATGCATTGTTTTTTGAAATTTCAATTGATACTAATTAGCAATGTTTAAAGTTATTTTCTTTTCTTACATAATAATGTGTAATATAGAAAACATTGCATAAATCTAAGTTAAACTAATAAAAAGAATTCAATTGACAAAATAATTTGATAACATTGACAAATGAGAAGAAAAACGTAAAACTTAGAATTTCATTATTAATTAACACTAATTAGATGATATTTTCGTTATACGATAATTGGTAGAGGTCAACATGGAAAATCAGTGTATTTAACGTACAACCCAGTTATACTATTAATTTATGCACTAATATATGTCCCACATTATTATTCGTCAATCTATATTATTAAAGCACAATTTTTTTTCCCTTAAATTATATTTTTTAATTAATTTTTAACATATTTCATATTTTGACTACGATGAACGACAACTAAAACTATTGAATTATAAGAAACATACGAATCTAATAAAATATTTATTTATTTGCACTGCAAGCATCGGTGCAAAAATATAGTACTCTTTATATTAGCTCTTACAATAATATTTTCATTATTGTCCCTTTCACTAAATCAAACTTTAAGGAGCATTTAATTATTAATTAATTAAATGGATCGGACCTCACCTAAACTGATTATGTGCAATTATTGGCCTTTTTAAAAATTCAGAAGAGTATTATTTCATTCTGATGTACATACTCTAAGAAGAATTACTTTTGTTTTACTCACTATATATCATTGTTTAAACGATATAATTAGCTAGTGGTCCCTTCGTCGCATTATCACCAAACCTAGTATCCCCCGTTCCTTAAAGTTCCTGACCATACTTGCGTTTTAATTGACTATTCACAAGTTGAAGAGAATCTTGTGAATATTATCATTTATAAGATATATCATAGTCATGTGGGGTCTTATTTGATTCGGGTTGATGATTACATTATAAAATATTACATGTTATAATTTTAACAATATACAACTAGATATAAACGATACAAACATGCATTGGGAAGCGTAATGTAATAGTGATTGGTAACTTCTTTAAGGAACAGAGGGAGTATATAATAGTCGGATCTACCTTAATTGAAGATTCATCCGCCACAAGTTACAATAAGTGTAACCTGAGTCAATTCAATATAAATCGAACTATAACTCCGGTGAACTGGTAAACTACAATAGACTAAAAAATAAATAAATAAAACAATTATTATTATTCATCAATAGCATGTACTACATTATACTTTTCCCTTTCATTTAAGGCAGCACAGTCACAGAAATCCTTTGCTTATGTCCAGCCTGTCCTAGCATAATTAACCATAGTTTTAAAATAGTGGGTGGTGCATGTATATGAATTATACCTGCATATTTGCATAATTCCATTATTGTATGTGGTTCTTTTAGTGAATGATCATAATTCATACTACTACTAAATATTGTAATATGATGGAAGTAAAATTTAACAGTAATTTTAAATGTATTGGTACAGTTAATTGGGTGATTTCAATTGTATTTTATTTCTCACTTATTAATAAAAATTGTATTGTATTTTATTTCTCATTATTATATATATATAATTGTAAGTCGTTTTCATATGTGATTTGTGCACCAAAGACAAGGTTTGACTTCTCAAAATCACAACTACAAGAATTATTTATCAAACCAAAAATAGGAGTCCAATGACCAAGAATGTAGATCTGGTATCAGCCCCAACTGTCCACTTCAGTAGTCCAATGAAAATGAGAAGATTTCTACTTCCTTGAAAATTAAATTCTAATTAACTAATTAGTTTAATTTAAATTACTTATTAGCTTCTTTAATTAAATGGGTGTATGTTAAGATTGTTGAATTAAGAAGAAACTTAAAGTGGTTGTTACCACATCGGATTCCTATTGTCTTGTCCTGTTTATACTTATATGCATGCCTATGATGCTAATATAATTCCACTTTTACATCCTTTTGTTTTTTTTTTTTTTTTTTAAATCAACTAAAATCGCACATTATATACAGTATGTCATCATCGTTTTCAACATTGATAGACATAAGCTGATATAAGTATTAGCCTTACTTTAATGTTCGGTGGGGATTCGCAACTTGATTTGGAATTAATTTGAATTGATTTTATCCAATACAGTCATATAATTGATTATCATCGATTGTAATCAATCAATAACTATAAATACTAAAAGCAAAAAACCAGAAGTGCCAATGGCGCGATCCTGGTTAAAAGTTTGTCCCTCTAAAACTTATTTCCTTATTTGATTTATTTTTTTTGTAAAATATTTATATAAATATTAATTAAATCTTTATTAATAATAATATCTTGTACTTAATTCCAGAAGTTCCTTCTTTCAAAACGAAATTTCTATTTATTTTTAATGCAAAATTTAAGACAAAGACATAATCTTTTATAATATCATAATATTATTACCTTCCGTACTTAATACAATACAATATTATTGGCATATAAAATTTTAATAAACACATATGATATCGTTAAAATCAATTTTATACAGAAGATTATTCTAAATTCTAAAACAACCGTGATATACTCATGATCTTATATATTGATTATTGATGGAGAATTAGAAAATTTTCACTACTAATGATAGTACCGATTCTTTATAACATGAATTTTTAGTCAAATGACGGGAGTACCATAAACTCCCCTACAGCGATATTTATAATTATTTGAACTTTTTTTTTTTTTTTTGTAAATTACTTATAATAACATATGAATTAAATCCAATATCTAATAAATAATAAATAATCTTTACTTTAATTCTCAGAAGTTTTACTTATCAATATATATTTATAATTATCCTTATTTATTTATATTTATTGTAAAATTATTTATATATTATATTAATTAAATCTATTAGCTAAATAAATAATAAATAATATTTTACTTAATTCCAGAAGATTTCTTATCAAAAACGAATCTATTTATTTAAGAAAATTTAGACCAAAACATATCTTTATAATATTCATAATATTATTAACTCCGATATATACAATACATATTATGCAATAAATTTTAGAAAAACATATGAAATCGTAAATCAATTTTTATACAAAAAGATTGAACAAATTCTAAAACCGTGATATACCATATGCTTATATATGGATAATTATATAGAATTTAGAAGATTTTTCACTACTAATGAATAGTACCGAATTTCTTTATAACATTGAATTTAGCAAATGACGGGAGTACAAAATATCCCTACACATATTTATAATTATTTGACCTTTTTTCTTTTTTATTCTTTTTTTTTGTAAAATTACTCTATAAGTAACATATGAATTAAATCCAAATCAAAATAATAAATATTGTCTTTATTAATCTAGAAGTTTCTACTTATCAATATATAAATTTATATTATTAACCAAAATTGCAAATATCAATCAATTAATATACGGTAACACATTAAACGAAATCTTGTTTATTTAAGCAAATTAAAGTTCATATATTTTATTATATTCATAATATTATTATTCCCGTACTATACAAACAATATTATCAAATAAATTTATATAAAACATTGATAATTGATTCAGGATCCATGCTGCATGCATGGGTCTTGACTTATATTATGCACGGCTCTGACCTAGTCGTGCATAACATAAGTATTAAACCGTGTATACAATTTATAATATTTATTGTATAACATTAATAATATTGAAACAAATCGTTTTTTAGATTCTTATCTGATAAATATTAAATTACAAATAATTTACCTCTCTTTTTTAGAGTTTAATTAATAAATTAGTAACACCTGTGCATCGCACGGGCCCTAAACTAGCTATATTAAAGCAGAAACTAAAAGTGCCCACATGGCACGTTCGGGTTAAATATTTTTTCCCTCCAAAACTTATTTCCTTTATTTTTTTATTTTTTTTGTTAAACTTATTATATAAATATTAATTAAATCGATTAGCTAAATAAATAATATGGAATAAATAATATCTTTACTTAATTCTACAAGATTCTTACTTATCAATATATAATTATAACTATTTATAAAATTGTAATATCAATCATCAATAAAATATAACACATTACACGAAATCTATTTATTTTAAGCTAAATTTAGACAAAGAAATATCTTTTATAATATCATAATATATTATACTCTGTAGTATGTATTATACAATACAATATCATCGTAATAAATTTTATAAAACGCATAGACAAACCGCGCAAATCAATTTTATACAATAGATTAAATTGAATTCTAAAATATTTGATTATAACCCATACTTATATATGATGAAAATTTGAGGAATCTTACTACTAATGAATAGTACTAAATTCCCCTTATTACAACGATTTAGTCAAATGGACGGGAGTACAAAAGATTCACCATACACATTTTTAAATTGAACTTTTTTTTTCCGTTTTTTTTTTGTCAAATCACTTATATAAAATTTTAATTAAATTTAACATCTAGAATATTATATATATATAATATTATATATATATAATATATATATATATATATATATAATATATATATATATATATATATATATATATAATATTATATATATAACTTAATTCTAGAAGTTTCTTCTTATCAATATATAATTTTAATTATTTATAAAATTGCAATATTAATCAATATAATAAAACACATTAAATGAAATCTCTTTATTTAGCAAAAATCTCGACAAAGTCATATTATATATAATATATTATTATTCGTACTATACAATACAATATTATCATAATAAATTTTATAAACACAATCGTAAATCAATTTTAACGGTAAGGTTGAATCTAAAACAAATGATTACTCATTCTTATATATTGATGGATTTGATGGAATAGAAGATTTTCACTACCAATGAATAGTACCAAATTCCTTGGTAACATAAATTTTGTTCGAAATGGCGGGAGTACAAAAGTTCTCCTACACATATTTAATTGCAATTTTATATCATAACTTTAGAGATCTATCTTGTGAATAAAATTTAGTAAATAGCATATATGTCTTGCACGGGTTTCTAGACTATATTTATGCAATACAATTTCTTTGACAAATATTAAATTACAAATTTATTTTACACTTTTTAGAGTTTAAATGAATAAATTTAGTAGATACCGAGTGCATCGCACGGGCCCTAACTAGTTAGGCATATATATATGCAAGATCCACCGGAATCGGATCAATTAATCGACTTGATTTAAATTTAAGCAAGTTTTAATAATAATAGTAGGTATGATCAAGGGAACAAAAAGTGATGTTTAGGTCACTTTAGAGCAAGCAAGAAGATGGGATGTCATTTCAAAAATCCATTTTGGAATAATGTAAATACAAGTATGTTATAAGTATTTTACTAGTAAACAGAATCTTGTTTTAATCCGACTATAAAACTTTTAAAAAGATCATGAAGATCAGACTATTAAAGCTAGTAATTCAAATTAAATCAAATTCAATTCCTTGGTGAAGTTGCAAACTACTCAAACATCAATCCTTTTAAAAATCGAAAATGGTCCATCATTTACTCGGCAACATACTTTGGGGACTACCTCTTTGAAACACAAGCCTACAAGCCAATTAAAGTTGTTAACATTTGGGAGAGTGGGCAGCTCAAGTGGTTAAAGCTCCCCTTTCCGATCACATGAGATTTTGGGATCGATTCTCATCATTCCCTTGTGTCTCTATTAGAAAAAAAATGGAGCGCGAATTTGTTTAGTGGAGCACAAATATCAGTCACGTTCTTAATTCAATACATTGCAAACATATTTAGTTACTGATGTCATAACACATACGACGACGCTTCACATGCAAAAAAAAAAAAAATCCTCTTAATTCAATAGGAGACGAGATTCTTTTAGGTATTTCATCTTCGGCCAAATTAGGTCGAATTCTAATCATATTGCCTTTCCAAACATAAAAAATAGTCGAATTCAAGCTGTTATAAACTTACGACTCTAATAACTTTGACTACTGCATACATTTAAATTAAAACATTGGGTACTAATTAGATTAGTAAAGTTTATCCTTTCTTATTTTATACAATTAATTTAGGCTGTACTCCGTTCAATTTGTAGACGACATTTTAATATAAAAATACCTTCATTAAACACAAGAGAACCTCCACCCCAAACTCGCCCAAGGTTAGAAAAATCAATTTTTATTTTTAATTTTGTGTTTAGCGAATCACAAGAGTAAAAATGAAAATCATTTTTAAAATCTCGTAAAATCGGAAAGGAAAACTGTAACCAACCGAGCTATGTCTCGAGAAAAAAACAAGAGATTATGTCACGGAGGAAAGTAGGTGACGAAAAGAGAACATAACTCAAAACTCACGTTGTTAGTATTATGTCACAGACAACAACAGTAGTTCTTGAATAAAACTTCTCTCTTTTTACTCAAACTCATTACAAAGATCATCAGCATCATTCTCTTCTATGCAAAACATGAATATGAAATCCTCACTTTTAAGTTTTTGACTTCTCACCCCCCTTTCTCTCTCCTCTCTCTCCTTCCTACCATCATCATCATCATCATCATCACCTATGACTCCTTTTGTCTCCTCTTTTTCTTTTTTTTTCTTTTTATTATCATTCTTTTCGTTTCAAATCCAAGCTTTGATTTTGAATTCGTCCAATCTTCTTCTTCTTATTGTTATTATCACTTCTCATTTCAATGGAGCTTCAATCTGTGCTGGAATTTTTCCGCAATAATAACTTCCCAGAAGCTGAATTTGCATTCAAACAGGATCTCACTGAAAAAGGAGAGATTTTTGGGGCTTCTGACTTCGAGAAGTTTCTTTTTCCGGTGAACCCACCTCTGCCGCGTGTCAGACTTCCGSCCCAATCCCGCAGTCGGGCCAATGGGCTTAATTCGGGCTCTGGGTCGGGCCTAGATTCTTCTGGGGATGATGAGTTTAAGAGTTTGGGCTCTTCTACTTCTGTCAGTGCTGTCTGTTCTTCAGGTTTGTTTAATTCATTTGTCCTTTTTTTTCCATTTAATTTGCTGTTTGTTTTTTAATTATTTCTTCATTGATAATAAATAAATCATATCAATTGAATGGTCTGAAATTCTGAATATTGAATAAGTCAATTTGTTAGTTGATTAAGTACTTGACTTGAAATGGTGCAAGCAAGCTTGTTAGTTGTTACTCCTATTTAAAGTTGAGCATTAAATTGCATGATCATTATTTTCTGGAAGTGAATCAGGTGATATATGCAATGCATTAATGGTCTACTTTTCTTGAATGTGAACTATAATCCAATATTCATGTACTCCGTATATAATGTACTAATGATCTTCAATGCTTGTTCTTTATTCATCATGTAATGTCTCTTTCTATGGTATTGCTTTGCCTTTATTTTTATATCGGCTATGCTATATGCAACCCTTAGGGCTTCGGGTTGCATTTAAGCGGCGAATGCTAAAAATAGTACCAATTTGGGAATTCAATACAAATTCACGCGAATGCTTATTAATTTTACCCTTTTAGCATTGTCTATTTTTATTGCTTTGTGTTATTGATTTAGATTAAGAGAGATTCATAGTAATGTTGGTTGGTTTATCCTTAAACTGATCTTTGCCAAATTGAGGCATGCAAACCAAGTAAAGCATCTAAAATATGAGGAGTATTTATAGAAATAGACAATAGTGTAAGTTATTTGTAGAAAAAATAATTTTCCTAAATTTTAGGGTTATGATAGGTGAGCTAATTTTTATATTAATCTCACTGAAAATTTAATATCAGAGAAATAGATGAGTTTACTTTGAGATATTTTTGGGTTGGAGATATAAGTAATGATTTGTTCACTTTTATGCCAAAAAGAAGTATTAATGTAATGTCTTTCCTTTTGGCACCTTTTGGTGCAAAATCATGGCTTCCTACAGACTTTACAAATCCGTATGGACGTCGTTCTACAACACAAGCAGATTCAGACTCTTCTTCYGAAAGATTGTCTCAGTTCGGAACTGCACGAGAATACAATGACTTTGATATGCAAACTGACTTGTGGTATGATGATAAAGATGATGGACCATATATGACTCCTAGCTTTAGTGGGTTTGACCCTTTTGGCTGCCCAAGTGAGGATAAGTTTGTCATGACTTCTGGAGTGGATAGTAATCTGTCGCGAAGTCCGTTTTCATTTAATCATTTATTAGAAGATTCAGAGACTAATGGCCACCCTCGTGAATTTCCATTTAATCATCATAAGAAATCCGCTGATATTGTTGATAATGGTCAAGTAAGGAAATGCTATCATCTGGATGAGAAAGCTGACAATGAAGTTGATCTGAAGTGGGAACTTGGGCATTCTGGCATTAGTGACTGTAAAGATTATGATTCCAACTTGAAAGTAGCGATCCTGAATGAATTGGACACAAGAATTATCACAGCCTCGAGATTTTCCAACCAGTGAACCTTTTTAGAAGAAAATGGGGAGGATTTAGATACTGGATTGGATGGCTCTAGGAGTATTTACGAGATTGATAAGCAAGATTTACTTCTTCTTAACAGTTGCAATTATGGTTTTGGGAAGGATGGTTAAAAGTACTGAAGAATCTAGCAGTGCTGTCAATGAGCAGGAAAGTACAACACCAGAAGAGTTTCCATTTTTGGAAATCCAACGAATGATAGAAAGTATTTAACCTTAGAATCATTCATCGAAAGAACAGGTTCGTCTTTCATCATTCTTCTAGGCAGAGAAAAATATTAAAATAAATCTCCAGATTTGCTTGTTGTGCTTGGTAGTTTGCTTCTTTACCTCTGTAGTTTGATGAATAATCTGAGTGGTGGTGCTTAATCTTGTAGCTTTAAAAACTAATAAAGCGTCAGGACTGTTTCTCAACTCAAGACACTATAAGATCATGGAAACATCATCGATATCTGACTCATAAATAGCGAGGAAAATCTCCAAAGAGTTCGTTATAGCATGGAAAAAGTCAATTCTTTTGAAGATAATCTAATTTGTAAAATTTATTTCAGTTTAGCTAGATAGGTGGTCGTTGCGTAATATTTCTACCTTTGCTAATTGAATGGACTTTGAATCTTTCATGTCTGGGGTGTTAATCCATCGTTCTAAAATCTATATACATTTATAGTATCTACAGGACAGGATTTGAAGAGAATAAAGAGTCCTCATTGTCCTGCACACAGTCATAGCCAGGGCGAATATTACATTACTGAGTACTGGGATCTGCAGTTTAGCAAAGTGTTCAGGCTCATGATACCCACAGACTGGAGTTGTGATGTTTGCCTGAAGATAATAAAAAACGACAAGCACTTTTTTGATCAAAGTTTGGATGAAATAAAACTTCTCAAATATGTCAACAAGCATGATCCTGCAGATGTGCACCACTTATTACGTCTCTATGACTACCTTTTACCATCAGGTGTATACCAGTGGCAATCTTGGAGTTAGGTCCTCGCTTTTTTGTTTTCTCCTCTATGAAGTGATTAATCACAAAAGTTCATTTTTTTCTATGCTCAGGAGCACCTTTTCCGTAGTGTGAACTTCTCCCGAGCCAATTTATAATGATTTCAGAATAAACAATCTACTGGGGGAATTTCTGCGCGAGCGCGGTATTGAAACTATCAAAGCACTTTAACATTGAGCTGATTTCAATCTGTTTCTGAAATCTTTAATCTTTGGAACCTAGTAACTGTTTCAATGATGTTCGATATCTTAAACGATAACTTCAACTCTCCGATATTCTGTATCGTTATGCCATAGCCCGACACGTAGTTTGGAGGCTTGGATTACTGCATAATTTGGGAATCATCCACTGTGATCTAAAGCCTGAGAATTTTATCAAAGTTATAGCAAGTGTGAAATAAAGGTCATTGATCTTGGAAGAGCGTTTTGAGACTGACAACTTGTGTCTTTATGTTAGTCTCGTTCCTTACAGGCTCCTGAAGTAATTTTGGGTTTCTTATGGTCCAAAATTGACATTTGTCTCTTTGCTGTTCAACGGTGAACTTTGCTCCGGTGAAGTAAGTTAAACTAGAAACTGATACTTTTGAAACTACTAGTTATGTCTTTCTCATGCAATTTAGGCTTCTAAAATGAAAGGTGTATCGGAATTTAATGCAGACCAATCTTATCAAATGAAATTATATTATCATGAAAATTGTATGGAAAGCTTTTAAAGTATTTCCATCCATTCTATAAAATTCAAAGCATTTAAAAGGATTTAAAGCTGAGTTTTAACCCTGTTGGAACTTGGAAAGGGACCAATGGTTAGGCGGGGAATAAGGTTGGATGTTGATAGAAATGAGTTTCTGCCACCTTAATTCGATTCATTCTTAGATCCTTGTAGTTTTTCTTAAATGGTACCCATCAATTATTTGCATGGAACAACTTTCTCATGAAATGTTATGGGTTGCTAGGTACTTTTCCCTAATGACGCTGTTGTGATGTTGCTGGCCCGCATGATTAGTTTCCTTGGCCCAATTGATCTAGAGATGCTATTGAGAGGACAAGAGACGCACAAGTACTTCACGAAGGAGTATGACCTCTACCATATAAATGAGGTTTGTGTTCTTTTATATAATATACACACGTTTTTTTTTTTTTTTTTTTTTAATGAGCTGTAATTTGTTTGCTAACATCACTAGAATCTAGCTCACGAAGAGTTCCCACATAAAAGCCGGTTCTGATCATCAGAGACCCCTATGTCATACAATTTTTCTCTGGACCTGTTATCAATAGATTCATAATTAACCAATAGTCCAATACATTAACTTATTCTTAAGCACATTCGAGTTGATTCCTAATCTATTTTAGCTAGATAAAGCTTTTAGTTTGGACACTGAGCTAGTTACAAGTTTGAAGGAAAGAGAAATGATGTAACCATGTATCATTTTTCCTCAAAATTTTTAACTTCCTGTTTGGTAGGTGACGACAATTGTTGTTAATTGGACGAATTTGTAAGGAAATTACCATGACGGTGTTCATATCGTAATGCTAATTCACCCTCATAATCATCAACTCCATTCTTCATTGCTCGTTTGCATTCACTATAAGTGTGCTCTTTATTATACCAAACCTTAACAATATGGCCACACTTGTATGCACTGTCAGAGTCCTAGCCTCCTAGGGATTACTAGTTAGTCTGTTTTTCTATGATTAGTTTATCACTAGAAGTATGAACCTCAACTTGTGTCGCAAGTGTTTGTTCACGTATGAAAGCTTCTTCAATCTTTTTAGTTCATAATGACTAAACCTGAAGTTGTACTAGTCCACCGAAAGAAGTAGCTTCAAGCATGTTTATAACTTTGGCACTTTGCCACTTTGCCACTTTGCCTTGTGTAACGGTGTGATGCGGCCTATCTCTATGGTATGACCGACTAGAAAAGCAGTAAGCTAAGAAATTGATTACTTGAGGAAAATGAATTCTTTCATTCTCCGTATCTTAAGTTAGCTTTTCTTGAGCTAATATCTTGAAATTTCTTTTATTAGGATTCAAATCAATTGGAATACATAATTCCAGAAAAGTCCTCCTTGGAACATCACCTTCCAGTTTCCGACGCTGGGTTCATGGACTTTTTAAGGTATTTGCTTCAAGTAAATCCTCGAGGCCGGCCTACAGCAAGGCAAGCGCTTGAGCACCCTTGGCTTTCTACYCCATATACAGAATAGAAATTACTTTCAGTATCATCACCTACAACAATTGGTTTGGTGCCTTTCACAGTGTGWTTTAGAGCATTTTATCAGTAAAGAAGTACTTTTAGTTTTATTTTTCTTGGAAGTGAGGTAGGAGTTTTCTTTTTCTTTTTTGGGCCGTTTATATATTTTTGGTGCGGGGCGGTGTGGGCATGCATGCTTGCATTTGAAGGTGTTCTTTATGGTTAAGTAGCATCTTCTTTGCCAACAGCCAACCAATTCTGTGCAAGATACCTATCTTGCGTCGAAACATTTGTAAATACTACAGCTACAAAATGCTGCACATAGTGTTAATTAAGTTATAGCATTTTTTTTCTCATTAAATTAAATTATCTGTATCAACTGTATGTGCTGTTTTCCTTCCTCCTGTGGTTGGGGCATGTGAAGATTTGATCCTGAATGCATGCTAACCAAATGATAGTTGTAAGTTGTTACATTGTAATTGTATTGTAATTTTGTATAGCACGTTCAACGTTCAAAATTGTACGTATTAGTTTACATTAGTTACTAGTAATCGTCGAGTCCAGGACGGGCCAACAGCTTTACACATTAAATTCTTGTTTTCTAAAGCTCTGTGCTGAGTTTCACTGAGATTTCCAGGGATACACCCTGGTTTGTCATGGTAGCGAAGGTGGCCATGGCTCGGGGTGTCAACAGTTCATGAATCGCAACTTGTCTTGAAATAATAATAAGAAGAAATCGGGTTGGCACAGCACGACACATAGTATAATCCTCGCATAACAATGCGCAACTTGTATTGAAAGGTGGTCAACATTGTACGATAAGAGTATTTATTATCATGTACGAGTATAAATGAGGAGAGAAGTGAAATGGAAAGCAGTTAAGCAGCATCAATGGCCAAATATTCAGGACACAGACCATTGAATCAGGTTGAATGTAGTGTAGCTGTGTAGGCCATGTTCTTTCTGGTAATAACTTTAGATGATGGAAAAGGAAATCTTTTTTTTTAGTTTGCGTATTCACTTCATCGGAATTTAGCTTCGACTACAATTAGATTCAATTTAGGTTGCACACTTAGCTTATGATGGGTGAATCTCATAACAATATTTTCTACATACGGCGAGACTTGAACTCAAGACTTCTCTTGAGCAATATCAAGTTGTTTATCAATTGAGTCAACTCTTGTTGGTGATCGAAAAGGAAATCAAATCAAATAACCTGAGAGTGAGGTTGTGTGTGTCATAAGTCTGTGACATGTGAGACAGTGATAATTAAAAGTGCAACTTGAACGCCAAACCTGCATCTGTCAGTTTCACTGTACCCTGCTCACTCATGCACGCACTTAGTACATGCCCAAATTTGCATCCTCACTACATCACTCGAACGAAGAACTACAGATTGCTCTTACTTTACTGGCTTCTACTTCTCACCATCCATAGTTCCATGTTCCAAACTCTTTGCCCTATCTACTGTGATCTTCTGAGGTCCCGTAATTACGGAACTATACTCTGACCACTCCTTATATGTGAAGTTTGTATCATTTCTTATTGTATGACTAGAATGTCAATAGATTTAGAGTAGGTATAGAGGGTAAATGATTTTTGCACTCTATTTTTAATTATATGCACCATATTATCACTAGTTTATGTGAGAATAAAATGGAGCGTGCGTAAATTGAAAATGAAGTGCCAAAATCACGTTTCGTTTAAAGGTGTCGTATATTGCAATCTCGATCGGTCAGGTCTGATCACTCGATCGAATACTCATGTTTGATCGTCTCCAAGTCGGTCATTTTCGATAAGAGTAGAATTCTTTGTCTGACCTTAAGTTTTTAGATACGTGTTATCGGCGTTCAATGTTTTTTTTAAAAAAATATTTTTTCTTCGAATTTTGCAAACTTTCGACTAAATATTAGGGCTTAGAAACTAAACATTCACATTGACAAATTAGCTATTTTTTTCAAAGACACTTCCTCGGTTTCTTCATATGCAACAGTAACTTTTACACTATTTACGTTTTGACTTCAACTAATATTATCAAATTTGTACAATAACTTAAAACAATATATTCAAATGATTATTACAGGCATCAGTCAAATTGGTCGTAGATCCGTATTAGATCGATAATATTCTAAACGGATTTACGAGTTCAGTCACACAATGCCTACGTTTTGTTCATACCTAGTTCCCCGGTCGATTTCGAGTCAACAATGGTATTTGCCAGGTATCAGTGTTCATTGCCCTTTTGGTCTATTTAGTACTTTCACACTCTTACTACTATGAACTTTTAAACATGCCATTTATTACTTTCTTTCGTTTGATGCACTTTCAAGTTTTTTAGGTCACCATGAAAAACTTGAACAGCTATCTAAACTCTCGAATAGTTCGCTAGCAATACATGGTAATCAGTGTACATTTAACCTCTGAAATAAAGTAGATTCAGATTTTTATCAATACCAATGAATGAAGAATAGAATAAAAACATACTCAATACTCCATTACTACAATGAAGACATAAAGCATTACCACTTGATTCATGTGGCTCCAACCATCTCGCCTTACATGAAGGTAATAATCTATTACACCCTCCAATTCTTCACTCTAAGTACATGCAGACTACTCTGTTTTTATGTATACATTATTTCGTAACTAGTTTTATGTGCACGCGATACGTGTATAGATCTGTGAAAATTATATTCCATGAAAAATGGTTTTATAGTATATATAATCAAATTAAAATATTTATAGCTAATTAACAATAAAATTTATTTGAAATGTAATTATTTTGAAAATAATTATGACTTGAAATTCAAAATAGTACGGAGTATCATATATGTTTCCAGCTAATTTGCAATAATAGTCATTTTTCATTAATTAACTTACATAATAAATGCATTTTRTATTTTAAATTATTGAATAAGTAAATGGTAGTTTAGWCACATCAATTAATAAAATTTTAAAATTCATTAAGAGTATAAAAGACATTTAAGAGGGGACTCCATCTCCCTCCCTCTTCCCGTATATAATAGAGATATAAGCAAAAATGTCCAAATATTTTGACCTAGAATTGAATTTAGGCCCGAATAATAACAAAAATAACATACTTATGCCACTCTTTACCCCCAAACATCAAAGTCGTTGCTAATGAACGAAACAACTATGTGTGTGTGTCTCGCACACATACTTTATAAAGGATGGAAATGAGTTGAGCTGAGCAGAACTTTGGGTATTGAGATCGGTTCGTAACATATGATTTGAATTTGAGTTGATTTCAAGCTTTTTCGCCATAAAATCACATTATAATTGTTTTAATTTGAGATGTAGAATATTCAATTGTTTCAAGTAAAACATAATAAAGGGAGTAATATAATATTTTGGACCTATTCGTGAGCTTTTCGAGCCGAACACAAGGCTCGTAAAAAATTCGATATGTGCTCGAGCAACTCTGGAGCAGGCTTCTCTCATTTCAAAGCTGCGTTGTCATTACATATTCGACTCCATCGCATAAGAAACAAAGAACAATCAACGATCTGAAAAAGAGACTTTATTGAAGTGGGTTTAAAAAACTACGGGTGGTGGTCGTGACAAATTTCACGATCTCTTCACCACTTTCTCTCTCCTCCACTTCTCTCGTCGCCTCGTCTCCTTCCTCTCTCTCCTAAAAAGCGTCGCTAACTCCCAGCTTTAAAGTAAGAGAGAGAAAAGGCTAGCACACAAACCGACCAATCAATCAAATACTATTTCTCGATCATTCTTCTTCAAACTGACAAAAAGTCATCAATCATCATCTTCATCATGATTATTTCAATCTGATTTCAGATTCCGATTGCACAAAACGAACGAACGAACGAGCAAACGATGATTCGATTATAATTTATGAGCTTTGTTCGTTAGCTTAACAACTGTAAAACCCTAGAAAAATGTCGCAAACCGAAGTGTACGCGCCGAAGCCAGGTCAGCTATGGAAGACTGTGTTGAACTGGCTAACGTTCTTGTTTCAGATCTTTGTTCAGATCGTACGAGGTACTCCTTCTATTACGCAGCTTTTCAGTAGCATCGGCTTCAGTTATGGCGGCCAATCGTCGTTTCTCCCTGCTTCGGCTTCGGAGCCTTCCAATTCGGCTTTTAAGCCTCTTCCTGTTGTTGAGATTCCTCTTCAATCCTCTGCTGTTGATATTCACTCTGCTGCTGATGATGATGTTGACGAGGGAGATTCTGTTGTTGCTTCCTCGAGCAAGCTCACTGTATGTGCTCTTTTATTGCTCATTTTTTGTGGTCGTAGTTGAAATATTTCGTTTAATTGGCGTCAATTTGGATTAAAGTATGTGACTATTGAAGTGCTTTATTACAATTGGAAATTTTCATCTTTGATTGTACAAGTCAGTGATTTTAGTGTTGTATTAATTGATTGGTGTCATTTGTATGCGAGTGTGTGATTGTTTGATTTGTTAGGATTGGAATTTTTTGTATGTGAAAGTTGAGTAAGTACTAAGTAGGGAGTAAGGTAATTTTTTTTTTTTAATTTGGCTAAATTAATTCTAGGTCTATTATGAAGTTCTTTTTGTTTGGTTGTAATGAGGATTCCTGGCTTTTAGAAAGATGATTACCTTTGTTTTGATGTTGGTTATTGATGAGTATTTAGAGATGCAAGTAAAGATTGCATTTTGATGATTAGGATTAGAGATATGGGATGATGCGATTGCCGGGAAGTTAATGATTATTTCTCCATTACTTGTGCACAATTTGGTGTAGAGCAATTTATGCTTGGTGGCTGCTGTGTTTCTTTTCGCCTTTTGAGTTGTGAGTGGTGTTCTTTTGACAGTTTGAGCCTTTGAGTTTCGTTAGGTCTATAGAACTATGAAGGCAGTAAAAAGTTAAGAAAAGAAGTGAGAAAGATGCCGTCTTTGCCGATGACTGTCTTTTGAAGACTAATTGTGAAGGGATGATCTGATCTTAACCTATGCAATTGTTTATGGTGAAACTAGGTGTGCACTTTTTTGTCATTAATCTATACTACTCAGGCATAGCTCACTTAATTATTGATAGGGGCATATTGAGATAATTAGGTGTAGACTTATTGTTGCAATTTTTGGATCTCATGTTGATTGGTTGCAACATATATCTATTTATTATATATTATTATTATTTCTCTAGTGAAGAAAGGAAGAATATATGTCGATGTCCGACATTATTTAGCTGCAGTGTTTACGTATTTTGGTTAGCTTTTGATTAATCATTGTTGCGTATATGAACTTGGGTTTTATTGAGATGGTGATTCCCAAGTCAATATGGGACTAACACCTTAACACTTTGTTTTGGATGGGAGAACACCTCTTATGGCTGGTGCCTAGCTCATATAATATTGGGTTCTTTGAGAATCAGTCAATTACTTTGAGTGATTGAACACTTCCTTTGGCTGGTCTGCATAACGCATTCAATCATTATTCAGGTTTCAATTATTTACTCTCCTTGTAACATTGGTGCTTTATGGGCCTTCAGGTTGTCCTTGATTTGATGATACAGTGTATGTGTCATTGAGACTCTAGCTTCACCTACATTGTTCACAAGCAACAGAAGCAGGTTTGAATTTGGTTTGAGCTCGGAATGTGTATCATCAGAGAAGGTAATTAGTTCTCCAATTTCTTTAGTACTTTGGTTTGCTGATGAAGCTTTGATTTATAATTTTAATTGAAGGCTGTGTGATGGGAAGCCCAAAATGTTATGTGACGGTGTTTGAACGTCTGGATGCATGAGTCTTGGGAGCAGGCTCTGTCTCAAATTTGCAGATTTGATTTCTTTTTACGAGCTGGACTTGAAGGTTCACACTTTTCTTTGACTTATTCATTTTTCTCACTTCCTTTTGGCTTCTAATTTATTTGGTGAATGATTTCACTTGCATGTTGCAGTGCAGCACTCAATATAAGAGTCTACGTGGGGTTTAGGTAGAATCAAAGGCAAAAGTATAAAATAAGTTAACTTTTTGTAATGCTTGTGTGTTCATATTGTTATTCAGTTATGACTATGCAATTGTTAGTGTTGATATATTCATTTCTCATTATTTTTGATAGGTTATGCTAGACTCTTGTTGACAGAATTGATGCTCAAATTCGGTTCAGTCGTCGTTGTATCGTCTTTCATCTACTAGCACGTTAGTGTTTCTTTAACTCTTATGCATAAATTATCTATGCATATTGCAAGTACATTGTTTTCCATTGTTGATGATCTGATGTGAGGCACCATAATCTGACTTTGTTTATGACTCCGTTTTCCTGCTAACTCAATTCTTTGTTAGAAGAGCATTCCTTGCTGCTTGAGTGTAGATTGTATCATTTTGTTGCTCGTTTTCACGGCTTGAAGATCTTCTTCGGAATATATAACTTGGGCAGGGCAATCCATTCAATGCGTAATATGTCTGTTCAAGTCAATTGTATTTTGCGCTTTCTTATATTTTAAACCATGAAATTTGAGGGAGAGGGAAGCGTGAAAAAGTGGGTGATCCATTGTCCGCTGTTTGGGTGAGAGTGTGTGAGACACGACCGAAGGGAATCAAAATGGTTTCTGTCCCTTCCCTTGCGATAAATGTAAACTAGATTTTTTCCATTTTGGAAAGTTTAGGTAGAAAATTGGAAGCTCATTTATTCCCTTTCCCTATATGGTTTTTAACGAAACAGAATTATCCTTGTGKTGTCTTTCAAATGTGTAGAAACATTGTGTGCATTTCATTTTTTTCATGTATTTGCAACATGTTGTTTGGATGAGCAAGATGTATAGCATTGATGCATATAGTCCCCGATGAAAGCTAATTCTTAAATTGCATTGCTTTTGTATGATAGTGTCAATTATTTGACATCATATAATAAATTACTGATGTTCATTTCAGCTCACAATGTCATGATCTTTTTAGCTAATTGTACTTGTCTTYCTGTGAYTTTTGGTCTAGTTTAAAACTGATATCTTGATATCATAGATTCATAGTATCATATTCATGTGACATTCCTTGTTAACTCATTGGATTTGTACAAGTTGCTAATATATATGTCGCTTTTGGTTTGATGTTTTGTCTGTGAGGTTTGTGCTGTGCCTTGTTTGTAATATTGATGTGCAATTGTTGGTTGTATGAGGGTCTAAGAGGTCTTGGAGAGCTTGAACCCAGACACATGATTTGGAAAAGGACTTTTTACCAAAARGTATTGTCATGAATGACATCTGAGTTTGTTACTTTGTTGTGCCTATGGGGACTAATACTTCTTTCGTTTTGATTTATWTGCAACAAATGGCCTTTCTTAGGCATAATTTAGTTATGTGTGAAAAGGGATAGAGAGAGAAAGTGGAACATGTAATGAAATGAGATATAAGAATGATTTACACAAAAAGGGAAAGAAAACATGTGTTGCAAATAATATGGATTTTCCAAAAATGGCAAATGTTGCAAATAAAAAGAAATGGAGAAAATATATAGTATTGGTTATTTATAAAATGTTTTCCGTTTTGCTAAAAAATGTATATTCTAAAATTTGATGACTTTCAAATGCAACAATTACTCCAATTTTTTTAGTCTGAATTTTACCTCAAAGATGCATGTCTATATGTCATATTGTCATGGAGTTGAATTTTATCTTGTGCCAAGGTAAGGGACTCCACAACTAACCTTAAAGATGACAAGTGGCTATTATTCCTGCCTCAGCAACTTTGGTTTCCCTTTCTTAGAACACGGTCAACATTCAAGGTGCTAGAACTGTGTTGTAAAGTGGTAAWGCTTGTACAAATTATGATGTCATTTTTACTGATCTTAGAGATTTAATCAAGCCTGCCTTTTGAGAGGCTTTCTTCATGTGATCACCGATATTTTTGTTTCATATTGTAATCTATAAATTATACCTATGGTGACCGATGTTAGTTGACCCACAAAGCTTAGATAACTGATTTCTGATGAAAAGTTTTGATCTTCGTAATTTTATTATCCTTGATTTGATAGTGTTGATCTTTTCCGTTTTTCATTGTTTACAAGACTGTTTCCAATGAATTTCATATACAGTATGCACCATATATCCTCATACAAGCATTTTTTGTTTTTACATGATCAAACTTAAATGCAATCATGCGGCTCAGTAGCACCTGCATGATCAATAGATCTAGAGTATTAGCGGAAATCAAAGAAAAATGGCCAAATGTAAACCAGTGGTAATGCAGTTTCTGTGACAGTTGCCTAGGCATTGTATGTAATATGCTACACATACTGCATTTCCTTTCTCTTGGCCAGGAAATTAGTGGTGTYTTGCTTGAATGGGAGGGTCTATAAAAAAAGATTTAATAAACTGTGARGCTTTTAAGAATTTAGCTGCTGTTTTTGGGAGTTGAATCATCTTGCTTCCTGCTTGTGAGAATTGAGTATTTGACTTTGAAAATCTGTATGTGCATTTTGCATGGCTAACGTGAACTTTTTGATTTATATACTTTGTATATTTTTTCCCTGAATTTTTTTACTGCTTCTGGATTCAATTTCTGGTGTTAATTATTTCTTTGTTATCCAACTGTACTTTTTTTGAATCAGAACTCTCCAAGTTCATCTGTKTATATTTTCCAGTCACCAGTGCTTAGCTCATTTGCACTTTAAATAAAAACACCACATTCTCATATAAATTCACAGAACAACTCAAGTTGTGGGGCGTTCAGGCTCTCTAATTTGGTGTGCTTCTTTTTTAATCCTGCAGGGAATATCGGGATCATGTGAAGGATTTATCCTGCATCTCACATGACCTTTGCAGAGTAGTTATTGTTGATAACAATCCATTCAGTTTCTTATTGCAGCCACTAAATGGGATACCATGTGTCCCATTTTCTGCAGGACAGCCACATGATGATCAGGTAACGAATTGTCTTTGCTGATTAACTTGTAAAATAATCATATATCATCCCTTAATTTTCTCGACATGTTTTTTTTGTTTCTTTCAGCTTCTTACAGTCTTACTTCCACTCCTAAAGCACCTTTCGGTTCAGGARGATGTAAGGCCTGCTTTGTATGAAAAATTCCATATGCCTGAGTGGTTCCAAAAGCATGGAATCCCTCCCCAATGTTGGACAACWTTGTAGCGGAAGCCTGAAGAGTATTATTCTTTTCCATGGTAATTTATGCCATTTTGGAAGCATGTATTCATTGAACTTGTATAGTGAATCTACGAGAAGGAGCCATTCATCAGATATTATGAAATTTGTCCAGCCTTCTTGAAATTTATTTACTACGGTTGTCATAAAAAAATCTATGTATTTTATTCTTCGCCATTTTCTGTATCTAGCTTGCTTTGAGATTAGATTCTTCTTTAGCTTTTGTATGCTTTAGGTGTTGCCTTGTAGTCTTGTAAACTTGTATGTATAATTTTTAAGCTAATAAATACACACCATTTAACAGTGTTGGGCTCATGCAGTGATTACAATTTACAAGCGGMGTATGGTCTTTTTCTAGTTTCACTGATGAATGTGAGTTGAGATGTGCTTAAAACATCAACAAGCATATAATTGCGTTAGTGACCCAAGTCTCGAGAGAAGACTGCCTTGATTACTCGTTTTATCTTTTTTACCCACTCTATGGCTTCTATTGTACTGTAGCTCCTACATCGTTATTTTACTGATGAGGAGATGAGGTTGTTTCTCAATTTTGATCTCATCGGATCGTTCATGAAGTGTTTATCTTTCTAATTTCGACAGCAACGATTGTATTTGCTTCATTCATCTCAACTTTAGCACTGTATTCGACTAGAAAGCCACTCTTTGTTTGAATCTGCGTGCTCATTACCAAAATTACGGGAGTTTTATGTCGAAACTTTTGGAATGTAGTATTGAATCAGTGAATTGTAACAAACTATGGCAGTAAATCTCTACCCGACAAACGCTCTTGATCTAAACTCTTGCCATTTAACCAAGACATACAGCTCACAAATTAATGTTTGCAACAGAGCATAGACGATTAGACATGGCGGAGGGTGTTTCCGCACTTCTTATTGCTCACGTGAGGAGACGAGTGCTAAAGATTTCTGCACTTTGTTTTCAACGTAAGAGGGGACGATCGCGAAAATGAGTACTCCATCCGTTACGTTTTATGTGGCATTTTTGGTTATTATTTTTGAAAGAGGTAAAATATTCAACTGTTGTCATAAAACTTACGGATGAAGTAGTACGTTGTAAACAAAGACCTGTAGGTTGACTGGTTGAGGGAACCGAACCGGGTTAAAACAAGCATTTCATATAACCAATAGGTATTGCTGGACCTAGGATCACAAATTACATGAACCCCCTTCATAAACAACCACGTAAATTTATACAGAGTAAAAAAAAACCCAACTTCATGCTTCTCATTTCCATCTTCAAATAATCTCAAACTTATATCTCTCTCCTAAGATTCATTTTTTCCCAAAAATTTCAGAAAGATTTCTCTCTCCTAATCTAGCATTTGAATATATTGAATTCATATTTTAAATTTCTTGAAAATTTAGGTTAAAGATGATCAACTAGAGATAATGATGAATATATTCCAGCAAGGAATGAAGATCATGCAAGGAATGAAGATCATGATGTTGAATATCATGCAAGGAATGACGATCGTGATGTCGAAATCATGCAATAGAGATGAATAATGCAAAAAAGAAGTGAGTTCAATGTTCACTTATGTTTATGTTGTTTGAATATTTGTTATTGCCATTTGTTATTTAATTGATATGATATTTGTGATTATGATGAAATTATATTTTGTTTTGTTATTTAAATTGTATGAGTTTTATGAGTAGTTTACGCAATTCTTTTTAATTTCAATTTCCATTAGCTATGTTCACTTTACAAGTAAGGAATTCAACCTTTGTATTCAATATTCAATTTTAATTTTATTTACAGTAATTAATATCAATTTATAAATCACAATCTTATATTTTCGTGTGAAATATTCAACTTATACATTGTTCATTTGTAAAAGTTCATTGTTAAATATTCAAATTTCATTCATCAATCTTCAAGTTTTTGAATGCAATATTCAGTTTCTTTCTATCAAATTTCAATTCAATTTAACACTTGAACGTTTGTTTCTATTTATTTGAACATTTGTCTTAAGTATTTGAACATTAATTAGCTACTGTTATTTTGCGTAAGTTGTGTTTCGTTTTGCGAGGCAGAACAAAGTGTGTTGCTGAATGCTACTGTTAATAGTGATGAAAAGGCTTTTAAATTGTATAATGATTATCAGATTATGCATATAAGATTGGTTTTAGTGTTAGGAGAGGTAAATACAAAGCCTCGTGCAGATCGCAGTTGGAATATGTGGAAATTTCTATAGTAAATACAGCTGATATAAAAAAATGTAAATTGATGTTCATTTTATTCATACAAAGTTAAACTTCAGTGTTAAATATTCTTGAATATTGAATACAAAACATTGAATATTTAATGCTAAACATTGAATATTGATGTGGCGGGCTTGGYGTAGGGGTCCATCTAATTATAGATGGACCGGGGGTCCAGCGAATAATTTGCGCATATAACCAAAACTAGAGGTGATCAACATTAGCCCGACCCCCCAAAAAAGTGAGAGTTTTGGGTAATTAGAAACATCAATTTTTGCCGTCAAAAAAAAACAAAGAGACATCAATTTTTACTTCAAAAACCCGACCCAATCCGCAAAGTCTGCAATGGCCCGCAAAGCCCGCTTTTTTGGGCGAGTTTCAACTAAGTATATTTTTTATATAGAAACACAATCCATTAATCCAATCCGTCTATTTGATCACCTCCAAGTCTCCAACCAAAACTTGTTCGCATGTACTGAACAGCAATACGAACAAAAAAGACATGAATGTCACCAAGATTTCATCGAGTAGCAGCGAATTACCAGAAGAGGTATTAATCGACATTCTTTCGCGATTACCTTCAAAAACCCTAATTCGATTCACTTCTGTTTGTAAGTATTGGTCTTCTCTCATCAAATCTCATCAATTTGTCATCGACCATTTTCAAACTCGCCTTAAATTACTGCAACAATATGATTGTCATTCTCTCGTTACATTTTCTTCACATGGTGATCCAATRGCAAAGTTTTTATCATACGAAACCCTAGAAATTTCCGCCATTTTRGAGTGTAAACACTTTGACGAATCATGCGACTCGTTTTGCTGTGTTTCGTGGAATTTCATTGGTCCATGTAATGGAATTTTTTGTGTTGCAGTTCTTAAATTTCGCAGTGTTCTTTTGTTGTGGAATCCTGCAACTAGGGAAGTGTTTTTGCCTGATCAACCGCATCGAATACTTGATTTTGTGGGGTTTGGGTTTGATGATAGGAGTAATGATTATAAGATTGTAATGTTTGATCATGGTGGGAATGTGCAATTGTATTCGCTTCGTGCTAATTGTTGGAGATTGATTGAGCCCGATTTTCCGTTAGGCGAGGATAAGGATATATTTGAGCATATTGATCCTTCATGTAATGGGAGAATGTATAATTGGATGGTGTATGATTCATCGTCGTATGGGCTATTTCTTCTGTCATTTGARGTGGTGGATGAGGTTTTCATCGAGACGCCGATGCCTGAGGGTGTGAACGGGTGTTATTTGTGTTTCTTGCAACAATGTTCTAATCAAATGTTTCCTGCCCTGCTTTGTTTTGATTTGGTTAATTGTTCCGCGAGGGCAGCTCGTGTTGATGTYTGGGTGTTGAAGGGGTATGGTCCGACTGGCTATTGGATCAAGGAGCGGTCACATGGTTGGCCGGAGCATATAATTTTGGGTCCTCCAAGGGGCCTGTGTAAGAATGAGGGAATACTCTTTATCGGCCAGGAGAGAGTTCTTTCATACTATAATGCCATCACCCAAGAAATGAGATCACTCCATGTTCCGGGACAACAGCTTATTGGTTATACAGAGAGTCTAATTTCAATCAAAGATGTGTGTCAACCAGGTYAAGTAGAGGGTCCGTCGACTAGCAATGCCTTCCAACAACCTAGAGGAATAGAGAATTTGGATTCCTATGATGAGGATCTAGATTGTCAGGCAACACCTTATATTCTTAGTGAAGTCAACCAGCCATCTCATTCGAATCCTGTCACATTTTAGGTATTCTTTGAATTGTTAGAATATCCTGTACTGATATTACATCTTACTCCTTTATAAAATATCGCTGTTTTCTATGCTGGTACATTACGCGTATTTCTTACTAATGAAGCGAAGTTTCATTTCTATGGATATCATGTTGTGTAGTTATACAGACTACATTGAGTACTTAAATCTTTGCCACTTGCTAAGTTGCTAGAAACCTATAATGCTTAGTGTGATCATATGTTATCGTATGTCATTCCTTCTCGCTTTGCTGATTTGTGATCTGTAATGTGATGGTGTTCAGCCCTATAATTGTCATGGCTGAATTATGCACCCGTTTCATGTGTAAGAGTCAAACTAAAATCCCTTAGTATTAAATATTGTAGAGAATAGTAGCATCAATGGCAGTACACATTGAAGAGCAATTGTACCACAGATTTATCTTAAATGTTGCTGACAAAATTGTGTTTGATACCGAGTAACTCAGTCCATTTGCTTCTTGCATTGTTTAGTAGAAGCCACTTAACTATGGTTTGTGATATTAAGGTAAAGAAACATTACCTGYAAACCAGTGGCTTTCATCCTCATTTACATACGCATGACATGCCARGTTGATGCTGATCTTGATTAGCAAACTGCAGTTAATTGTATTGAGAGAATCACTAAATGATCGACATGAAGCACAACGATTTATAAGCTTATGCAGTAGACTTATAGACAAGCAAGGATTGGACTACAGTCTAATGGCATGATTCAAGATCACTATATTCTCCGTAACCAGGATTCCTGCGAAACAGATAGGTTGCCAATCTTGCCATTGTATCATATGTGCATCTTGCTGTTGGCTCGATGATCAARAAGTGTTTCAAGAATTAAGGTGCTAATATCACCAGCTTTTTGAAGCTCGGTATGACATACTTAGATTACATACCACATTCAAGTAGCATTAGTTTTCAATGGGAGTTGTTTCTTGGCTGCAAGTGGTCTCTGTTGCATGTTAAAAAAAACCTATAGTCGGCGAAGATATGTTCTCTTCTACATAGGGCTTCATGTTTCACCTATTATCAAATTATCATGAAATAGCAATAACATCAGTAACAGATCTTTTTAGCACCAAGTATATGCTGTTTGCTTGAACTAGGCTTCATCGTCTTCTGATAGAGATTCATTAGATTACTCATACAACACCCGATCATCAACCACTACTACTGTCAGCCCCGAAAGGTTCAAAAGTGTGTATTATGGTCGTTACGAGATTTGTTTTGTTCTTATGATCTTGTCTGGAAACTGGAAAGCCATGACTGGAGTCTGGGAGTCACTCCAGGAAGGCTTTACGCCTGATCTCAAATTTCAGTTTCGTTATATTTCTTCATTTTATTTACCCACACCATTTCTCATTTTCAAAAGTTGCAAATAGCTTTATCAAAAGATTTTCTGTCTCTTTCTAAACAGTATACAAGTGTATTTAACCTCAAAATGTTCTAACTTAACATGGAAGTATAAACAGAAAGAGATACCAATTTACGTTTGGTAGTGGTGATTGAGACTGCACTCGGTAGAGAGAGACTGTGTGTTCGATTCCCAAAAACCCTCCCAAAATAAAAAGAGACAAGCGTCGTGCTCCAGGCGAATTTGTGTAGAGTGTCGTACCCTAGATGTGAAAGTTCCAGCAGCGAAAGCATCACTAGCTTCGCTCTGACCGAGTAGCATGGGGCACGTGGGGGGAACGAAATCTAATCATCCAGATTAAGACTCGAATCCGAAATTAGCTCAAAGAGCGGAAACGAGTAGATTACACCAAACAAAATGAACAGAAAGAGGTCACTTTGTATTAAATGAATACTTCCTCCGTTCCAAAAAAATGCAACTTTTATGATAAACGGACTCCTAGGCAAAATTTAAATTGAGTAATTAGGGTTGAAAGGTATGTGATTAATTGTTTTAATGAGAAGAAAGTGGGCCCTATTTTTATATCATTCACACGCACAACTTAGAAATGGAGGAAGAATTTGGTCCCAACTTGAATTGTTTACATATTTGTACCATATTTAACATTCCCTCAATTTTAAAAGTGAATTTTCACCAATTCAAATTTCCCACTAAAATTCAATTTTTTTTACATCTTCAAGCTGTTATAAATACAGCAGTTTGGTAGGAGCAGTTAATTGCAACTCGTCAACCAACTCCCAAAAATAAGAGCACTAGCAAAGTTTAGCAAAAAATTAGGCATTCACTTATTGCACACACAGCACCTAATTAATTAAGTCTAATCTAGGTTAGTTTTTACAAAAATACATTTGAACAACTCTACAAAAATCTGGTTCAGCATGGATGAGGATGGTTGTTCGACACCGACTTCATTCTTGGTCAGGAGGGCTGTTGGCAAGCAATACAAATGGAGGTGAAGTGCATCTGAAGAAAATAGGCACAAACTCAGTCAACAATACCAAACAACAAACAATCAGGCAACACAACAAATGGCAACAACTCAAGCATCTTTAGGAGGAGCAACAAGATCTGACATTGCAGCAGGAGGAACATGTTGTGCAAACAACTTTTGGAACACATTGAGGAAATAAAGCCCTCTATGGTTTTCTAAAAAGTTGCAGAGAATATTGGTTCACAAGAGCACAATTTCGAGGCCTTTCAAAGACTTAAAGACACAAAGACAAACGGGGAAGTGATTGATGTCAGGAACAAAAAAATTGGAAAAAAGTGGCAGAAAACCAAAGGAATACGATGAAACATTCCTACAATCTGTTCACTTCATCTAAGGACTACAATCAGAGCATTTGCTGGTGCACTTAAGGTACCACCAATAGTGGTACACAGGTTATTAAAGAAAGGGAAACTCAGAAGTGCACACAAGCAACACCATCCAAAGTTACTGAAAATCACAAAATATCGAGAATGATATGGGTTCTGCAGCATATACATCCAGGCAGTAATGGGACACAAGCTGAGTCCATGTATGAAAATGTCATACACATCGATGAGAAATGGTTCTACTTGAACCCCGAAAAAAAGAAGATTTATTTTGCTACCAAGGAAGACAATCATACAGATGCCAACAATCTAAAAGGTACAAAATAAAAGTTATGTTCATGGGTGTAGTATCTAGGCCATTGTATGACACTGCAGGTACTTATTACATGATGGCAAGTTTGGATTTACCTTAGTCACATATGAGAGGGCCAAGAAACTTCAAAAAACAGAGCAGCAGGAACTCTAGAGACTAAGCCAATCCTCAATGGGACACAAGTTGTCATAGAAGCTACTAGTGGATAAAATCATTCCGGACATCAAAACCAATGGCCAGAACAGCTTTCAAAGGAAATATTTATCCAACAAGACAATGCAAGACCACATATCACTGGAATGGATGATGAGTTTCAAAGAGTAGCCACTAGCAATGGGTTCAAGATACAACTTGTGTTCCAACCACCACAGTCTCCAGATCTCAATGTATTAGACTTGGGTTTATTCAATGGATTTCAATCCATTCAATATCACTCATTTCAAGACAGTAGAGGAACTCATAGAAAAGGTTGAAGAAGCGTCATGAGTGGTATGAGCCAAGACAAATGCATTATTGTTGGTTACAGTTGCAACATTGCATGGTGAAATACTAAAGTCAAAGGGTTCAAATGGTTACAAGATCCACATGTAGGCAAGGAAAGGCTTGACAGGTTGGGCAACTTCCTGAAAATGTTTCCCTCCCACAACAGATAGTGGATGATCTGTGAATTACTTGAATGAGAGGTTCATCAATGCAAACAACATGGAGGCAGAAATGGTGGAACAGATGGGAGTTGATAAGATTAGAAGCAACAGTAAACCATACAGAATTGCCTCACATTAACTTCTTTTTTTAAATTTTTGGTGGTTATGTGATTATATAAGTTTTTAGTAGCATATTTTTATTGGCATCAGTTTGTATGTGGTATCATTTAGGTTTTTGATTGAGTGGGGGCTTTTGGATTAGGGTGGAACTTTGGTTATTGTCAAAGTATTAAAGTGGGGGCTTTTGTATTGAAACATGAACCAGTGAATGTATAAATGTTATCAATGTACTAATTGGTCGCATGTTAATGAATGAATTAGACATTTGGAACTCTATGGGCAACATAAAGTTTTGGACTCAACTAACATATCACAATAACAAACATATAGTCGCAAATGAAAAACAAGTAACAAACTCATTGAATACACCTCTCACTAATGTCATCGAGATGCAATCTAAACTAATCCAAAGGTCATCATTCATCAATCACTTCACCCTAAACCATCAGGTAAACTTTTATGACATTAATCAACCTCTGCCTAATCTGCCATAACTACTACGTTGGTGGCATTACCAATGGAGCAACTAATAAATAGTTAACCTCGACATTGGTTTGCCTCCAAGTAGTAGGGCAAACTTAACCAGAGGGATACGTCAATGAGTTCCTTCATCATTGGTTTTACAAGTTACATTGAACTCATTGAAGACAATCCAAAAACAACCAACACAGCAACATAAATCAAATGGAACTCAACATTAATCAAGGGTTAAAAAACAACCAACAGGACCAATTATCCAATAACCAACACAGTCACAATCCAATTTTACTCACAATCAACCAATAAAGCAACAAATCCCAGAAATACAGCAGATTTTGGTCACAATCAACCAACTCAGCAACATTATGGTCACTGGACTCAAGATGAATCAAGGGTAAAAAAAACAAACCCAAATTACCTCACAGCAAACCAAAACTTGGCCATCATATCCAAAAAATCCAAAAAACCATTCGAATTTACCTCACAATCAACATAAACCAAGGGTAATAAACAAACCCAAATTACCTCACAGCATACCAAAACAGGGCCAATTATCCAAAAAATGAACCAACAAAACAACATAAGGCTGAATGGAACGCAACATCAAGCAACAAATCAAAAAAATCAAACGAATTTAGCTCACAACCAACCAAAACAGCAACAAATCCAAAAACAACCAAATAAACTCAAAATCAACCAACAAAGTTACAAATCCAAAAAATCATCGAATTTAGCTCACAACCAACCAAACAGCAACAAATCCAAACAACAATCCAAATAAACTCAAAATCAACCAACAAAGTTACAAATCCAAAAATTCAATCGAATTTAGCTCACAACCAACCAAAACAGCAACAAATCCAAACAACAATCCAAATAACTCAAAATCAACCAACAAAGTTACAAATCCAAAAATTCAATCGAATTTAGCTCACATCCAACCAAACAGCAACAAATCCATAAATCACCAATTTACCTCACAATCCAATAAACAGCAACAAATCCAAAATTCAATCGAATTTAGCTCACAATCAACCAACACAGAAACATAAGGCTCAGTGGAACTCAAAATAAAGCAACAAATCCAAAAAATGAACCAACACATGAACATAAGGCTCACTGGAACTCAAAATAAAGCAACAAATCAAAAAAATCAATCGAATTTAGCTCACAACCAACCAAAACAGCAACAAATCCAAACAACAATCCAAATAAACTCAAAATCAACAACAAAGTTACAAATCCAAAAATTTACCCAATTAAGCTCACAATTAACCAACACAGCAACATAAATCCAAATGGAACTCAACATCAAGCAAGGTTAAGAATAATAATACCAGTCTTGAGAATCAGGCACCACAGAAATAAGAGGACATCATCATCATCATCGGAGATGCACTCCGCAATGACAGCCTTCTTGGGCCTAAGTGGAGCCCTTTTCTGCAATGGCCAGTAAGGAAGCTCGGGTAGACCGCGTACCCATACGGTTAGGCTTTGGTGAAACACACTGAGCTCTGCACTTAGCAATGGCCTTAGCCTGCCTCCATCTTTGCCACCTCCTCAATAGTGGAGGCATCAGCTATCCTGAGACACATACCAACTGTCTCCCATCCCCACTCGAAGCCTTGGCCTTCTCCTCCACCATCGACCCACAATAACCAGGAACCAACTGATGGCCATCATCTACCAGAATGCCCTTCCCTTTCTTTTCCTGGAACTCTCACCCAATTCATCGTTAGGGTTAGGGTTAGAGTTTTCTCATCAGTAGCAAGGTCAACAATTTCAAGAGGAAGCAGGCATTGGATCCTCCCCATCCATGAGCTTTTGGACAGCATAATCCCTGAAATACTTCCTTCCCACTCAATTTTTCCTTTTCCAAATTCTCCAAATACTTTTTATAACAAGGATCAGACTTCGTTAACTTACCAAGAACAGCACCCAAGGCTGTGTAGATCTGATGACTCACAAATCTCTCACGATCTCCATTGTGGTAGAAGATGTGAGGGTAAGTGGAGCCTTTTTCAATCCCTTCACAAACATCGGCAATCCAATCCATATCATCTCTGGATGCGTAATCCATTTGGTCGTACAACGGAGTCAAGTCCAACACCACGTTCGATCTTCAAATCGATTGTAAGGAACTCGTCGAATTGCTGGGTTTTCGAAAAAAACCACATAAGGAACTCAAAAACTAGGGTTTCTTTAAAAAATTGGAAATGCGAAACAAATCAGGGAACAAGACGAAGAGAGTTGATGATTTTAATCGGAAATTGGAGTGGAGATGATGAAGAATGGAAGCTTTCCGAAACTAGGGTTAGGGTTCATCGAGAAGATGAAAGGGGAGTGATGATAGGTGAGTGAAATTGGGAGGAAATAATGAGGTGGGGTAGGTAGGTGAGTGATATTGGGAGGGAGTCATTAGATTAGGATAGTTAGATTAGATTATGTGTTAGAATGTTAGGTATTAATTTAATATATTAATGAGTTGATTAGTTTTTTTAGTAGGACAATATGGTAATTTCACCTACTTTTTTATAACCCAATTAGAATTTTAGCAAAGTTGCAATTAAATTGATATTGTCAATAATGGCAAAAGTTGCAATTTTTTCGAAACGGAGGAAGTAGATGCTCATATGTTTGACTAGTCAAGAACTCAAGTCCTTTAATTTTCTTTTATATTAGCACTTTTAAAGCATGTTGCTTAAGCTTAATACTATATCAAATTATGATCAATCAAATAATTGAGACCCCTTATTTAAGTAAAAGAAATCCAGACTTTAAGAATGACTTTTCAGACACTTAACGATTAAAGATGACTGCGCAACAAGAACCGTTTCTTAGACGTTAGACTAATGACAATTTACAAATACAACCCATTTTTGAACCTTAAAACTTTGACTCTTGAACAACAATTACACTTACCACCATTGTTTGTCTACTTCTCATGTTTATTTCACAAATGTTTGCGGTTTTTGTTTCTATCACTTTAAAGTCTAACCTTTCAGGGTCATTTTCTGCTTCATGAGATGCTGACTATATAGGGATGATTATGATGCGAGTCGAGTTTAAACTTTAAATATAAGGTCGTTTAACTCAACTTGTTACGTGAACCAAATCTCTAGTTGTATTGAGCTCAAACAATTTGAGCTTTGGCAGCTCATAATTCGTCTAATACTCAATTTGAGCTTTGATTGAATAATGTCCGCAAAGGTTGTGTCGTTTCATAACACTCTAATTGCACACGTATTACAAATTTCAAATATGCAGGGGTGATTCAAATCTATTACAGATCATACACATATCTTTTATGTTAATCATTAAATCAATACCTCATTGTTATTTATTGTTGTCTTATTATTATTACATAATGCCATATCTAATATTTCGTAACTACTACAGAGTACTTCATAATATATTGGGGAAAATACCTCATTCGTTTCATTTTACTAGCAACTTTTGTCATTTAGGGAAATATCATATTACTAGCAACTTTCATTTACTTTCCATTTCTAGTAAACTTTTTAGTTTGAAATGACCAACTTACCCTTACTAAAAAAACTTTAAACATGATTGTATACCTTTTCTTTCTCTTAATTAGTAATGGCAATATTGTCTTTTGTACTTCATATACATAATTTGCAAATTTTGCCTAAAAGTCCGAACCCATTTGAAAGTTACTAGTAAATTGAAACGGATCGGATTCTTTTTAAGGGTGTTTAATTATCACAAACTTATCATTCCTAATCTTTTTCTACTCTTGAAAATTTATTTGACTTCTTTTTAATTACTTGTCAAATGGACTACTATTCTCCTCTTAGTTATAGTCATCACTCATCAATCAAAGAAAAATAAAGAACTTTCCAAATTAAAAAAGAAGGGACTTTATCCAAATTCCAAACAATTATAATTGTTGCAAAAAGTGATGTGACCAAATTAATTTTCTAAGAGCTCACATAGTCACATACATGCAATTGCTTGATTTTGCTCCCTCTTTTTTCACAGGAAACCTTGTAAATTCAGGCTACCATCAAATCAGGAACTTTAATTATATGGCTCTTATTTATACTTAAAATGTAACCATTAGTTTATTATTTCATATTTTGTGAATGGTCCATTATTGCTCTTTTTTAGTCTTATCTGATAAAAGTTATATACATGCAGACGTTGCATAAATCCATGACATTGTTCATATATCAAGTTGTCATGTTTGGTTGATTGCTTTAGATCATGATTAAGATGTTTCTTGACAAGATATAGTATACATTTAGATTGATTAATTAGTGATGATATATATGGCATTATGGCCCCCCCTCTTTACAACCAAATAATGGTACTATAACTTTAAAGAATGTTTTAATTAGCAAAGTTAGTCGGAACTTAGTTAATGAAACTCATGTATTAGCTACTTGTGCTAGGAAAGGGCCTTAACTTTGGTGTTGTTTGTTGCTTCTTCAAAAAAAAAAAAAAAAAACTTTAAAGAATGTTGATCGTGTTTGGAATTATATTTCAATTTTTGTACACTTGATTATACATTTATTTATACGATACTATATATCGATTGAACAAATATTTGATGATATAGAAGACAGTGATATGAAAAACTCAAATGTAGTATGAAAACGTCTCCAATTGTTGTGTAAATGACTCACGTTTGTGTTTATGCATACGTCGATGCACCATAGATAGGTTCCGGCCGAGTTAATGATGCACTTCCATTTTGGCTTAATGGCTTGGTAGGCTGATAGCCTAGTGTCACGGAGAACCGTCGCCTTGTTAGGTGCATTAGAAGGTTATTAGGCCCCATATATTCAAGAAAGTTTGTAATGTAATGCTCTCGAGTCCTAAGTTCTAACTACTAAGTACTGTAGTACAATGTAGCAATTGCTCAATTTATGATTTCATAGGTATGTTTAGATTTTATTCTCTATTCGGTTCGCGTGGAGATTCTCTAGAGTTGAATTTGGATGGAGTTGGTGAATTTGTGAGGGTGAAAATATTATATTGGTTTTTTATTTAATTTTTATTTGTTCCAGGTAAATTTATTATGACCATTGATCTGTAATTGAAAGGTCTGAATTATTTCAACTCCACCAAATCTACGTAATCCAACTTTAGAGAATTTTGACCGTGTTCAGCGCGTTAACTAATTTTTCATAGGACTTTACATTAGTATCTCAATAGAAAGTTTCTTCGAGCTATATTTTTTTTTTCCAATTTTCAAGGTTCGATCTCGAAATCTTAATTACGAAACTTGAAACACTTAAATACTTAATCACTTAATTCAACTCGAGTTGATTCGTTTATAAGAATAGTAACTAGTAAGTACATTACATTACTTAATCCCTTTTGAACCTAGTTTATGTTGCGATTTATGTTGTTAGGTAGGTATGTGCTTGACCGTTCATCAAGCCTAAATAAGCTTTTTTAGGTGAGAATTGGGTTATGATTTAACTACTCCCAATTAAGTATGTGTTCACTCTAAAGGACTTCCTTTAATTTCATCAATTTTAGCAACTCATTTACTGATAAACTGTTACAAGCTACGTCCACAAATGTAACATGTCAAAAACCTTAATTTCAACAAAAWWAAAATAAAAAAATAAAAATGGTACCATTAAATATGACATCATTATATGTTTATATACGTCACTATTGTTTTTGAGAACCATGTTAGAGGTTTTTTCAAGAGTTGGGTAGATAATTTTTCAATATATTTCAAACAAAATCAAAAGAGAAGAGTTAACAATTTGAGATTAGGTGCTTCGACTAGAAGATCTAATATCGAAATCAAATACAATACTCCATGTATACTGGATCGAATAATCCTATTGTTCAAGCTTTTGAGACGGATTCAGTTCATTACTCACAATTTTATTGGATCGAATAATCCTTTTTTTTTCAAAATAAATTCTTGGGGAAAAGATTGAAATTAGAATGAAACATGAAATAATAATAGAGTTAGTTGTTCATGAAAGGTTGAATGGGAAAGGGCATTGTATTAGTAATTTTTTTTCCTTTCACCCATTAATTAAAGGTTTAAGAAAAGAGATGATGTGCACTTGTTTTCTTACTTGGTTGGAATTGAAACTCATGATACAAGTAATTCAACTTTTTTTGGAAGTGTATGTTTCACATGTTGTTTATATGACATCAAAATTGGCTAAAATGCTAAATGAGGGAAGTAGAAGTTTCCCCATGAAATCATATGGAAAATGACTTATTCAATCCTTATTTCGCAAGTCATACTTCCCACAATTAGCTAGGGTGTGCCTAGTTCGTATAATCTGATTTTTTTTTTTTTTTTTTTTTGGAAACATACACTGATACACACCCTCTAGGGTTATTGTTAGAGTATATAACATATTTTTTTCCTCAACCATAAGCTTAAGCTTTTGGTTGAGTTGGTTCGGTTAACATGGTATCAGAGCCAAACGTAAAACAGAGGTCACGGGTTCGAATCTCCTCCCCCCACCTTTCAAGTGGAATTAATTCGCGCCAGGTTTGAGGGGCCTGCGTTGCATTCAAGCCCAAAAGTCCGGTTAACAGTTATGATAAAGCGTTTGAACACTTAATTTTCAATTCAAATGTAATTAAGTAAACCTTTCATATTTTAATCTCGAATAATGTATAATAACAACTCATAAAACAGAGGGAGTATAATCACTTATGTGAATTTCTTTTGAGTAATAACTTATGTGAATTTCTTTAGAGTGAGAATAAGTATAAGAATTGTACTRCTATTACAATGAGAAAGAGGTTCAGAAAGTGTAACTTTATGTACAAATGCTCTCTTAGTCTTAACCAATAGAGTAAAACTTTTTCAATCCAAATGTAATCAAGTAAACCAATGGAAATTTCTAGAATGTTTAATTCCACATTTTTCAACTCAACATATCAATACAAATCCCATTAATATGTCCAAAGAGAGTAACTTCTATGAAGTGTAACTTTTTTAGGAATTTATTTATTTTGTGAACCAAACAAGAAGATTAATCTAATTATGAACCAATTTTTGTACCACATATTCCAATTTTTGAACTCGGTATATGAACTAATTTTTGTACCACATATTCCAATGAAAGTTAATTATGTACTCCGTAGTTTAAATTCAAATGATTATGACCCATTCATTTGAATCTCATTTCAAATAACATAAAAATTAATAAGCGACCGAGCATTAGATTAGCTAAGTTGAAATGAAAATATTAAAATAAAACAAATACTTTGTATTAATTAACTCAATTGATGCATGGTATTGACAATTTGACACTATAACAATCAAGCATTTAAAGATTTGAACCATTTTAAATAATATATTTAATATTAATCGAACAACCGACTATACGTCCGAGAAGATATACGTATTTTTATATCAACTCTATCGGAATACCAAATGCCCTAATAATATATTATAATAATAATAATTAATAATTAAAAAAAACTGCACACAACACATTTTATTTTGTAAAAGCAGCAAAGCACCCAACACTTTGCACATGCATAGTACAAAATGTGCAATGAGTTCAAAAGAGTTGTCTAGTCTCTAAAAGTGGATGCCATATTTGACAATTTAAACTTTCTTGCACCATACATATATTACTTCTATCTTCTCTTATTTTATCCCTTTTTTGCTTTCTCATACACCAACTCCTAATTCTAAACTTTTTCATTTTTTTCCTTTTTATTTTGCCAAAATAATTAAATTATTTTTTTTGTTAAATAAATAAAATTTAAAAACAGTAGGTTTGGTTGCTGAATTTAAAAACAGTGTTCACTTGAAAAACTCCCCTAGAATTTTGTAAAAAATACCATCAATTATTTTTATAGAAAGAAAATAAAACCATCAATTATTTTTATAGAAAGAAAATAAAACCATCAATTATTTTTTTATACTGTAGAAAGGAAAAAAAAACCATCAAACAAAAAATGGGAAAAAAAAATACAATAAATGAGGTGTATAAGTATATTGGACTATTGGTCAACCCACATTTATTTCCATTTCCTTATTTTTGTTAACGGAAAAATTAATTAATAATTCATAGTAATTCCCTCCTAAACTAAAATAACAGAAGAAAAAAAATTAATTAAATAAAACCCAACAAATAAATTTCCCATCTTTCTTACGATTCTCTGTTTTCTAGTCACTCTTTTCATTTCTTCAATATTTCTTCAATCTTTCTTCCGTAATAATTTTTCAGAAGTTTCATCTTCTTCTTCATTCTTCATTCAATCAATGAAGAAACCTCAAAATTCCCAATTTATTACTCCCTTCATTATTCTCACTTTATGACGATTTATTCACCATTCTTGTCCTCCATTATTTTCTCTCTCTTCTTTCTCTCACTACCCCAGTTCATCAATGGCCTTGGCACTGGCTCGARGCTTTCTATCTCCTCCTCAACTGCGACGGTTTGCGGCATCGTCGCAAGCGAACCTAACCGTCGCATTGAATGTTATAAAGGTGGTAGCTTGATTTCAGTTCAACCCACTATTTCATATGAATCAATTGTTGGAGGTGCAACCTTTTTTTGTGGTCTTAGATTAGGTGGAACAAGTTTAATTTGTTGGGATACAAATTCAAATTCAAATTCAACTACATTTCCTCCAAAAAGGATTTATTTTAGCAGGGAAAATCCACTAAAGCAGATTTCAGTAGGTGTTAATCAAGTTTGTGGGATTGTTAATGGCACTAATGAAGTGAAATGTTGGAGAGGAATGATGGGTTCTGATGATATACCAAAAGGGGTTAATGGGTTTCAATCAATTTCATCTGGGRTTGGATTTTCTTGTGGAATTTTGGTGAATAATAGTAGGGTTAGATGTTGGGGTAGTAATAGAACCCTAGCTTCTGAAATTGAAAATCAATTTGGGAATATTTCAATGGTTAGTTTAGCAGCAGGAGGGCAGCATGTATGTGGGTTTAATTCATCTGGGTATTTGGTTTGTAAAGGTAGGAACTTTTCAGGGCAATTGGATCATCCCTTAGATTTGAATGAGTCATCTGGGTTTTCAAGTTTGGCACTTGGGAATGATTATACTTGTGCAATTAGGCAATATAATGGAAGTGTTGTTTGTTGGGGTGGAAATGATGCATATTCAAGCAATTTTACACAAGGTATTGATTTTGAGTTATTAGTTGGTGGATTTAATTTTGTTTGTGGTTTGATTACTAGYAATTCTTCAGTGTTTTGTTGGGGCCCAGGATGGCTGGGAAATGCAAATGCTACTTTGAATGTGGCACTTCCTTTGCCAAAGATTCTTCCAGGACCTTGTGTTCAATCTGAGTGCCAATGTGGTACTTATCCTGAATCTCAGTCTCTTTGTTCTGGTGCTGGAAGTATATGCAAGTCTTGTAGTGTGATACCAGCAGTGCCACCAGTCTCACCATCACAACCACCACTAGTGTTTCCCCCCTCACCGTCACCWTCGACGTCGAAGGGGTTAAGGAGAGGCCTCTTGGCCTTTGCCATCGTTGGGGCTGTTGGTGGGTTTGCCGGAATTTGTACTATACTGTATTGGCTGTATACTGGTGTTCTTTTTGGAAGGAAGAAGATTCATAATTCGGTACAGCCAACGATCACTCGAGGGGGTTCGAGCAATAATGCTCGTACCTCTAGTAATAGTCCTCCATCGAGGTCCTTGACTCTTAGACGGCAAGGGTCTCTGGCATTCAGGCGACAAAGGAGTGGAACATCTTCCACTAAACACCCTGACAGGGCTGAGGAATTCACCTTCCAAGAGCTAGATGCTGCCACGGACAACTTCTCTTTGGAGAATAAGATTGGCGCTGGTAGTTTTGGTGTGGTATARAGGGGTAAATTAGCTGATGGTAGGGTAGTGGCGATCAAGAGAGGCGAAACAAATTCAAAAACGAAGAAGTATCAAGAGAAAGAGAGTGCATTTGAATCCGAGTTGTCATTCTTGTCGCGAGTACACCACAAGCATCTGGTMAGGCTTGTTGGGTATTGTGAAGAGCGGGAAGAAAGGCTTTTGGTTTACGAATTCATGAAAAACGGAGCACTTCATGATCATTTGCATGATAAGAAGAATGTTGWCAAAGAAAGCAGTGTTGTTAATACATGGAAGATCAGGATTAAGATCGCGTTAGATGCTGCCCGCGGTATTGAATACCTCCACAATTATGCAGTCCCGCCTATAATTCACAGAGATATCAAGTCTTCAAACATCCTGCTAGATGAAGATTGGACTGCAAGAGTGTCTGATTTTGGACTGTCMTTGCTGAGTCCTGATTCTACACAAGAATTCCGGCCAACGAAAGCTGCTGGGACTGTAGGGTACATTGATCCGGAGTACTATGGSTTGAATGTGTTAACTACCAAGAGCGATGTCTATGGTCTTGGTGTTGTATTGCTCGAACTCCTGACAGGAAAGCGAGCAATATTCAAGGATGGCAGCAGCGAAGGTGATCCATTGAGTGTGGTGGACTATGCTGTACCAGCAATATTGGCCGGAGAGCTATTGAAAATCTTGGATCCTAGAGTAGGACCTCCTGATTCGAACGAGTCAGAGGCGGTTGAGTTAGTCGCTTATACCGCATTACATTGTGTAAATTTAGAGGGCAAAGACAGGCCTACAATGAACGACATTGTGTCCAATTTGGAGCGCGCTCTAAACCACTGTCTTGATAGTCATGGTAGCATATCTAGTGCCGAAATATCCATTAGATCAGAATGAAAAACAATCAAACATACATGTTTGTTTTTGACATTCATTTTAGTTTAACCTCATTTCTTTTTTGAATGAGAGTGATTTTCTTGATCATACCTGTTTATGTAATGTACATAGTTCATCATCAAACAGGAGTTATAGCATAGCGAAATTAAACCGATTTCTCTTGTAATTTTCCTCAAACAATGGTGTAAATTCGAAGTTTCGCATCCCCTTCAACAACAATTACATGAATTTTGATTTTGCATAATGTTGTAGTACAATCATTATCAATAGCATGATGAGCCAAGATTAAGTTAGTCAGTCATATGGAACTCCTGAAAAGGATGGTACAGCAAAAAAGACTTGGACAAAATTTCTTTAACTTTAAAAAATAGAAACGGTCTAAAATAGACGTCCATACTAGTCTAAGTCTTTGATTTTTCAAAGTCATATGATGGCTTCTTTTAGCACATTTTGTATGAATCTTATTTGATGATGATGATGATATCATGCAARTTTTCTCTCGAAAATCTCTCCGTACTTTACCTGGGCTTTCRAACACCTTCGTCGAGTGAACTATTCTCCCGTTGAATTTGCATTGATACTTTATGCCTCAATAAACAARATCATTGTTCACGATTAGAAATTTTTTCTATTCTCAATCTGRGTTAACTACTCAAACTCCGTTATACTTAATGATAATTCGTTTGTTCAAAGTTTTGTATGATACGTTAGTAGCAATAAGCAATAGTATAGCATAGAGATTCTGTTAAGGAAAATGACACCATATAATTGATTATTATTGTTGTTTTTGGTGCATAATTTAATTTTGAAAAGGAAAAACAATACTTGTATGTTAATAAATACTAGTATGATTATTGGAAGTTGGTTCCAAAGAGAGCAAAGTGTTGGTACATACGAATTATTAGAGATGTGTTAAGGAATACATCTAACTTTTGACCAAATGATATATACGATTAGTTCTAGTCTTCTAATAATAATGGCTGATCAATCTTTACGCTACATGTACATGATTGAATAACAGGGCTGCTCTGCTTCCAAATTTCGGATCGATCCGAATAATCCGAAATATTTGGACCAATTTCGGTATTTTCCACATACGTTTACCCGATATTAATTTTAAAAATGGATCAAACTTTTTGAAATTATTGCTAACTTTTTCACATGTTTTCGTTAGTAATTGAAAATTTTAGATGTTTCGAATAGTCGAAAAATATGTTGAAAAAAAGTCATCTATTTCAAATCTTTTTTTTTCCCCAAATATTTGTTCCGAAATATCTAAAACTTTCATCACCAGAATATATATTAAAATTTTGAATCAAATCAATTTGATCGAAGTTTTTTTTTTTTTTATAAAAAAAACAACTTATTGAATATTAGTTCATAAAAAGAATTTSGGAGTTGGGACAGGTGAAATGGGTGAATAGTTGACTATAATCAATAACAATTAGGTTTATTAGTTAATGTCCTATGAACCATCACTAATTGTTAGAATAAGGAACAAAGTTATCTGGAAGAAGTGACGACGTGACAAATATAATTGTCCTAAAGTTGAATTGCATACATAACCTCTGGACAATCGATCATCTTGTTATACATGTGGGTATTCTTTATTGCATTTGAAGCTTGGAGTGTGGCTAGTAATGGAATTCCCCACACAAATGTTGCAGACTTGCAGTACGTTGTCGTTTGGTCGATTCGTGACACATGCACGATGTGGCGTGGGTAATTTTGGGCTCAAGCCTATTATCTTTGAACAATTATCAAATTTTTTCAGCTTTCTCTGTAATTATTTGTGATCATTATGCATTAAATTGAATCCCTTCATTCTCACCCAAAATTAATCTCGATCTCCTTATTTTCCTCTTCAGTTTTAATTCTTTCTCCTTTATATATGTCCTCCTTTGCGGCCCGTTTGGAGCACCACATAAAGCCAAACACTTCTCTTCTCCTTTCTTTATTGAGCAATTTCATGAGTTTTAACTCTCTTTCTTGAGTGCACAAATTCGAGAGTGTTGTGTTAAATCTTGAAGAGCAAACGRCAAYACCTAATTGCARCATGTAAGGGCAAAATTTGCTTCTAAGARAGTGATRTAATCACATCACATCAATCCTTTCTTTCTCTTCAAATTTCACTTTTCAATATGATATTACATTATCTATTCTTTGGCTAAACTAGGCAATCAATTCAATTAGGCTAAATCAAATTAGAGCGTTATAGATGGTATCAGAGCGTTGTTTTCTTGATGTTGTAGACTCTATTTTAAGGGTAAGTGACAAAAGACAAGATGTTTCATCCCATATTAGAAGTTGAGGAGAACAAATCCTTTCATATAAAAAAGATTAATACCTCGACCGAGTTGAGATCTTGTGGGTGGGTTGTTTCCAAACCAAACCAAAGCTTCGTATGCTATGATCTAGAGAAGATAATATCTTTTAGTAGGCTTCTCTTTACCTATGGGTGTTATGAACCCCAATCATGACCAGGGCATGCACAACCCAACATGCCCGCTATGTTGCCCAATTAATAGATACCCAATRACACCACCCCACAATCTTAGTCACTGCACCCACCTCTACAATCTGCAATTGAACTATTGATTTCCAAATGAAGTTGCCGATATATTAAATTAAAAATAAATAAATAAACTGTATTTTGGGTTAAGGTCATAATTATTGAATACTTGATGTTCGGTAATTTGAGGCGATGTTTAGTAATCCCTGAAATATAAAGGGAGTAAAAAATACTTTGTTTTACCAACATGGAACAGAGTTTTATGATTATTTCTTTTGAAATTTAGTAGCAACAATTACACATAATAGCTTCGACAAATGTTATATTTCTTCCTTTTTTTACACGCATCACTTTTTAAATTAGGAAATTTCATATTATTCACCTCAATATTATCTCTTTCCTAAATTATGCTGCTTTTTTATAGGTCAAAATTATAACAATACTCTTAAAATTACCAAAAAAAATAATTACTTCCATCTAATATTCGGAGTAGGTACGACCATTTATTACACTCTCAATAAAAAAAAGTCTCCCATTGCCTAATTACCAATCCCTCAATGTTTTTGTACCTCATCGCTATCTCGAAAAATACTTTTGAAAGACGGTAAAAACAAAAGTGATGCCACCAAAAAATAAAAAAACAAAGGAAATATTAAACCTTGACATTGTATAGTGCACTCGAGCTAAGTTTGTTGGTTTACATTTTTTCATTGTGTGGTGCCTAGAAGAGCAACCCTAGTYTTGTAACAARACTCACCAAAACCAAATGACTCRTTGAGAGTTTAGATAGACTTATAGGATGACACAAACATAAGGATCTTTTCTAATATAATTAACGGGTGACGTYAAGTCGTAAACCATATAAATGCATATTATACCATGTTTTTTTGGACCGACCAATATTAAATGCAATGTGAAACTCAATCGAACACTATCGTTCTTGATTTTGTGCAGGATTCGACTATATTGAGTGCATTCAGTGCAATCATTATTGTAGCATTGTCGTGCTGGTACGAGTGCGACACAATACCACACTTATTAGCTATTGAAATATGTATAAAATTGTATGGCGTATGATGAATGTATATATTCATAACATTGTAAATTTGTAATGTAGAACTAAAATAAAGTACAAAAWCTTAATTATCTTATATGACAATGATTCCTGAACCACATTTTTTAGATAAGATAAACTTTCCTCAATTTGCCAAAGATATAATTGTAACAATATTTTTCCAAGTGTATGAAACCAATTTAGTTTCTCTTGAAATTGTTGATTTGGTGGACCTTTTGATGTTCAGTTTGAAAAGTGTAATATGCAACATCTCTTATCTTCTACTAGTAGATTAAATTAACTATTCCCTCCGTTTCATGAGGTTCCTACTACTTCTCTTATATGGACGTTCTATGAAATTCCTACCACTCCTACTTTATTTCATTTTTAGGAAACCTTATATGGAGTACTTCGTATTATTTTTTTAATTGTGGTGGTCCACCATGTTGAACCTATCATACCACTTGCAATACACTCATGTGCATTAAACAATACAATTTTATTTGTTTCTCTCCAATTTAAATCTAAATTTTACAACTAAATAGTGTATGGTAGGAATTTCAAGYAACGAAGGAAATATGGGTTCTCAATTAATAATTGATTTTGTTGTTTTTTAGAGAGTCACTAAAAACGAAAATAAGAATCGATCTCATGATTATCTTCTGAAATCGGTATTAAAACTTTAAATATTCGGGGAATCGATTATAACCACATAATTGTCATACATGCTCAAAAGTTATCCAATAATTAGCACTCAAAAAGTGATAAAGTGTATGAGTTTACATAAAATGAGGGGGGGGCATTTTCTTGCTTTCATATGCCACCTAAGAAACCAACTAACATGCTTTGCATTAAAGTTTATATTGTTGCATGATATAAATCCAGCAATTTAAGTGATGTAGTTGGTGCCACTGCTTTGAATATTTTGATGGCATTACACACTAATGTTTTCATGAAAAATTAATTAGTGTATTAGGTTGTATATTTGGCCGGTTATCTACTTCTGCTGAGTTGCTGTGTACATATATGCTTTGTGTTGACTTGTGTGTTAGGGTTTAAGTTCTACATTTGTGTAAAGGTGAAAAATCATTGTTTGGATCGAATTGAATTTGGGTTAATTACTTAATTTGTTCGGGGTTCGGATCGTTTATTATAYGGTTAGAAGCGTTACTTGATTCATTAAGTTCACAAGTAGATTGATGTCAGTTTAGTTTAACGYTTTAACCTTATAAATGGTCTCAAAGTCTTAAATTTATTCAACCTGAGATTTATGGGGATGATTCCTCACTATGTTTTAGTCTCCCATGAAGGCCATGATCGTCTCACCAATTGAAAGTTTGATCATTTGCCGTCTTAAAAGTCATCTCAAAATCTCAAATGTCTTAATTTTGACCCATATTTTGCATGGTTTAATTATATGGTTGTGGGAACCAATCACACAAGTTTCGAAAAAAGCTATCCAAAATCTCATTTTCGTTAGCTATAACCTTTAAAAATGGGTCATTGGAATCATCGTTTTGACGACCGTTTCAAATTTTCCTGAAGTTTTTCTGTTACTTGTCAGTTCTACATTAATCGGTTCGTCTTATAGTATAGTAGAAGATAGATAGATGGTCTCAAGTTTTGAATCTATTCAATGAGGGATTTATCAATTATCACCATTCACCACAAGTCCACAACACTCTCCTTTAATTTTAACATGGAACAACATTTAGGTGTGTTCTTTTCAACTTATTTGTAGTTATCTGAACTTATCTTATCTCATCTAAACTCATTGATACTTATTTGAACTTATTTTGTGAGAGAAAAAAAGTAATGATTATACTTATTAATACGAACTTATCTTATTCAATAAGTATTGAAAATAAGTTGAAAAGAACAGACCCTTAAATTCGTGAGTTCTTCTCGGAGTCAACGTTCTTGCAGTCGAAAAAACAGAGCCATAATACAAGTACATTGTTTTGGAATGAAAGGTATGTAGGGAGCAATTTTGCAGACAAAAATGAATTGCAATTCAATTTGCCCTGGGATAAAAGTCAGTGCCTCCGAAACCAAAATCAACAGAAATGCCGTTTTGTGAGTTCAACTCACCTAAAACAAAGTATCCTTATTATGATGAGATACTTGAAAATTGAAAATTGACAAAATTTAAAGTGGTAGTAGTTGTTCCTCAATAACTTGTTCACCCTCTCTCTTTTGAAGTTCAATTGCACGAGTTGTACTGTTTACTCACTAAATAAACATAGATCTGTAATTGCTACTCATAATTTCATATACRAATCCATCTARGTAGTAGCAATTATCCYATGGGAGCCAAAACTCGGTTTCATTTTCGACTATCTTCCTCCCCTTCTCTTTGCTTACCTCTAACAAAGCATTACAAACTTACGATTAATCTCGCAAGACATTAAAATTCAAGAAAAATAGCCTCAATCTATTCACAAGTCCATCTCACACTAGGTTTTGTACCCTGGAAACCACAATTAACATACTCGCAGCGTACCTGCACTAGCATACTTCTGTTGTTTGACACCATAACAAGAAGAAAAATTACACAAACCGTTGTTWGGGTGTTTYGTAACAAGGAAAGAAACAAGTCAAAAAGCATTAAGGATGTTGTTGAAGACGGCAGATTTAGTTTCTACAACTTCCACAACCAAACATATCTGACTGTCAAAATCTTATTTAACATAATAAATGRTTCATTTGGTACGGCAACCTTTGCTTCCTGTAATTCTTTGTTGCTGGCCCTTTTTATGAATCTATGATCTCACAGTAAAATACTTTTCTGAAAACGACGATGACAAAGAGAGCCTTTCAACACAGATATGGGCGATAATTATTTAATTAAGAAAAAGAAAAGTCCAGAAAGAAAGAGGGTAGTATAAGTGCTCGTATTATCAGTACACAATGATATGAGCTTGGACAAAAATGGTCTCAGTGTCTCACACTGATTTATTGCGAGGCGTCACCAAAAATTTAGCAGCTGATTCTACAACAATTTTCCTAGACCTTTAAGCATTACAAAAACTTTCCTATACTCTAATAAAATTACGAGTTATGATAGTACACGAGATACAAAGTTACAAACTCTACTCTTGTTGAATATCCTTATCCTCTATATCACAACAAAACAAATGTGTAAGGTACACAAACTATACTCTTTTGTATAATTTACACCTAATGTACCTGAAACTTTCACACACAACATCTTCAAGACTTCAACTCAAGTAAACCGCTCTAAGTCTCTAACAATTGCGTAATAAATAAAGAATGTAGTATACTCACTTTCTGTAGTGTATCTTGTATTCTTGTTTATCCACCTTTGATTCCCATTTCCAGCCACAGCCTAGCAATATTCTGATAAAAGTTATCAGATCCTTGGGTATCTTCGTTTTTCACGGTGCTTTTCAACTTCGTTCATCCAGTCATTGAGCAACAAGAGACCCTTGTATCCATAATATGCTCCAACTACTAGAGCTACCAGAACTATGATGATCATAAAYAACTTTTGCAGATGGGTGACAAATTTCTGTTCATAGCCATATAATTTGCAATTAGACTAAATCGGGGAAATGATAAGGGTTAACTTTTTTGTTGAGCTAAGATKTAATTTAGTAAAAATCACAATGAGAACCTGGAGTCTTGAYACTTGCTTCYTTTCTTGTACTCGCTCACGCCTCTTTTTTCGCTTTGGAACATTTGACTCATTTTCTGCTTCCTTTTTCTGTTTCACAAATAGCAAATAGATGAAATTATTGGATTWACATTCAGCTGACTTCACTGCYGCAGCAAAAATCAGCTACTACCATGCCAGTCAAAATGTTCAACTTCACATGTATCAAAAACCTAACATTTATTTYATCGAAGTTGATAGTAATTGGTAATCCACAGTTACAGAATCAAGTTTAAWATACATTCTAATTTTTATTTWAAAAAAAGGGCAGCTCGGTGCACAAGTACATCCCCGCATGGCGGGGGTCCGGGGAAGGGTCCCACCACAAGGGTGTATAGGGGGCAAGCCTTCCCTTGTAATTTTTATATTTAAAAAAATAAAATTCAGAATACCAAAGCAGATTTTCTTTGGAWTTCTTAATAAAAAAAGTTCAAACTTCAAAAGAAACTAAATTTATAAGGGGKAACTAATTTCGGATGGCATAGCTTAGAAATGTAGCTTATAATTGAGGGACAGATGCAGCAACTTTTCCGTCAATTGAAGAATTTGAAGAGATTGACCATCAAAGTTTCTAGGTCACCCAAAAATTTACATCACAATTGTACTGGGTGCATAGAGTAGAGAATGTAATTTATCAGAGATGCTAGACGAAATTTTATGCAGTGGCAGAAGCTCAAGCCAAGCAAGAAAGCATTACCTCAGGTGCCTTAGGTTTGCGCTGCAATYACTCTGACTCAAGAGCTTTGGCTTTGCTCTTACAGCTGGCATCACAGGGAAGAAGTCCATGACCAAATTGAGTCTTAGGTATCTCTTTAGGTTCACGACCAGATTCTCTATAACCAGTTTGAACTTCATGACACAACCACTCCTTTTTCAAGTTGTGGCATACACAACGAACAGTAACCTAGCAAACATAATAGAAATAAAACATCACAGGTAGTTCAAGATAKAATAAAAACACTCTGCCGCTGATCATCTAGATTAGAATGTATTTTAGATAGACAAGCATCAAAAATTTTATGCCACTTGCTTAAATCAATAAAGTTGACCCAAAACTCATGAATGAAGACCCTACTAAAGCCTAATCAAATTGATCAGTTTCACGCCTTATGCTTTGATAAAATACAAAAGGCAAGTAAATTAGAGTCTAGTCCCCCAAACTAAATTCCATTCAACTGAAACACTCACACTATCAATTCAAAAGCAAGGTCTCATTTAAAGAGCTTTTTGGCAGCAGAAGTTATCTGCTTTGAAGAAGTTTCTGATATCAGTTGTTTCTGTTGCAATAAGCAGTGTGATCTGGAATAGGGAACTGGGCAAGGACAAAGGAGTAAGACATAGAGTAGGTCATGCCATATGCATAGGATCGCAACATTTCCCATTTTTGGAAGTTGCAAATTACTTGCACCATTTCCTTTTGGCAATAGAATGGTGATATTGACAAGTCTTGGGTCAATGCCAAGTTGGAGCAATGGAGACAAAGGTTGGAATCTCGAGGATTTAAGCTAAGTCGGAGTAAAACTGAGTATATGGAATGTCGTTTTGAGTTATAGCAGGGGACAAATGTTGGGGACAAATGTTGGAGTGGTGAGGTTAGACGGAAAAGATATGACCATGAGTGAATGCTTTAAGTATCTTGGGTCAATCATCCAAAAGAATGGTGATATTGACCAAGATGTGGCTCATAGGATTAAGTCAAGGTGACTTAAATGGAGAGCAACTACGAGAGTATTGTGCGATTGAAGCATCCCTCTAAGGTTGAAGGGAAAATTCTCCAAGAGTGGGGGTGCTATAAGACCAGTATTGCTCTAGAGAATATTGGGCCTCCAAGAAAGAGCATATTCAAAAGGTAGGGGTCACTGAGATGCAGATGTTGAGATGAATGTGAGGGAATACTCTACAGGATAGAATCATAAATGAAGTTTTCCATGAGAAAATTGGTGCTGCAAGTTAAGGGAAAACCGTTTGCGGTGGTTTGGGCATGTAAGACGAAGAAATCAGCACTTGTGCGAAGAGTGGNTTAAAGAGCTTTTTGGCAGCAGAAGTTATCTGCTTTGAAGAAGTTTCTGATATCAGTTGTTTCTGTTGCAATAAGCAGTGTGATCTGGAATAGGGCAACTGGGCAAGGACAAAGGAGTAAGACATAGAGTAGCTATATGCATATGATCGCAACATTTCCCATTTTTGGAAGTTGCAAATTACTTGCACCATTTCCTTTTGACAATAGAATGGTGATATTGACAAGTCTCGGGTCAATGCCAAGTTGGAGCAATGGAGACAAAGGTTGGAATCTCGAGGATTTAAGTTAAGTCGGAGTAAAACTGAGTATATGGAATGTCGTTTTGAGTTATAGCAGGGGACAAATGTTGGAGTGGTGAGGTTAGACGGAAAAGATCTGACCATGAGTGAATGCTTTAAGTATCTTGGGTCAATCATCCAAAAGAATGGTGATATTGACCAAGATGTGGCTCATAGGATTAAGTCAAGGTGGCTTAAATGGAGAGCAACTACGGGAGTATTGTGGGATCGAAGCATCCCTATAAGGTTGAAGGGAAAATTCTCCAAGAGTGGGGGTGCTATAAGACCAGTATTGCTCTAGAGAATGTTGGGCCTCCAAGAAAGAGCATATTCAAAAGGTAGGGGTCACTGAGATGCAGATGTTGAGATGAATGTGCGGGAAAACTCTACGGGATAGAATCATAAATGAAGTTTTCCATGAGAAAATTGGTGCTGCAAGTTAAGGGAAAACCGTTTGCGGTGGTTTGGGCATGTAAGACGAAGAAATCAGCACTTGTGCGAAGAGTGGGATCAAGGAGATTTTAAAAGAGGTAGAGGGAGACCGAAAATGACTTGGTGGGAAGGAGTTAAAAAAGGATTTGATGTAGTTGGATTTGCAAGAGAATGAGGCTTTCGGTCATATGGAATGGAGGAGGAAAATCTATATGGATGACTTCCCGAAATAGTTACTTTTGGCTCACGTTAGCCGACTTCACTTAAGGCCCTGATTGATTGATTTCCTTTCTCCATAAAACTTGTGTCAACTTTCAATGGTGCAAGTATATCACAGTACACAGCTGACAGAAAAATAATAAAGCCTTAAACCAAGCAGAATAATGGAAGCGCTAATTTGAGGCAAGAAATGCATTGTATTAGTTGCACCAGAGGTTGAATGAGCAAAAAAAATTCATCAAAAAAGGGGGTGGGGAAATGGTAGAAAAAAACTGATAAACCTAAATACTTCCTCCGTTTTTTTAGATGCCCCAGTCAACAAAAGACACTTGCCGAGACACAACTTTGACCGTTAATAACTATAATTATGATTAATGAAAATTATAAAAAACTAGATATTAATACATTATTTAACGAGACGAATCAAACGAGATCCCATTTGACTATATTTTTCATTACGTGTAAAGCACAAAACTTGGTCAAAGTGCTTTCTGTGAATAGTGTAATTGTCAAATTGGGGCAACTAAAAAAAAAACGAAGGAAGTATATCAATAGCTAGTTTTCAAAGGTGTGCTCAATAAAAAGTTAAACACTTGATGTATTGATACAAAAATACCAACATGCAAATATATCATCTACTTCAAACAACATATGATAGAGATGAAGAATTTAAGTACGGGGGATATATATATGTAAAATTAATCAAGTGAGAGTATTACTAAATAACATAACATTTAACAAAATACAGAGATGAAATGTGTAGAAGATGACGATGAAGTGTGAATAATTGACTTTTGGAGATACTCTAAAGCAGCAATTACAGTTTTATTACAAGTTTTCGCGAGACTTGTTCACTCTCAAACCAATCAACTACCATTCTCATCTAATATTTATCATAAGCATTATCACCTCCAATGTCCTCAAGCCAAAATCTACCAACTTATTGTGGCTTTCCTGAGCTACCCGGCTACCCCTTCACACTTGCCTAATTCATAACAGTTTAGTAGGTTTGCAGTGTATTTGAATGACACACTGAAAGATTGGCGACTTCCCACTGATGGATATATAGGTTCATATTCATTAAAGGTTTAGGATAAATCCCCGAGCCAAAATTCATAACGGTGCACAACAGCACAAGGTACCAAAAGCAAATCAAGGCATAGTTTTCAGCAATGTGAGGTGTACTAATGCAATAAAAGAAAGGATACAATTCACTATTGGATGTAAGTAGTCCAAACCATAAGAGTGTCTATCTAATAAAGTCCTGATCAATGAATAAAGAGCCCCAAGATTTTCCGTGGGCCAAAATTTTTTACAGTAATAATCAAATCACAGGCTTCACATTGTTTGTGCTATACTTGACTTTCAAAAAGTGCACGCAGAAAGTAATTACCTTTTTARTGCATTTTTCTGGTGAAGGACAGGGGCCGGTATGACATGTCTCCGGGCATAGATGTGAACAATTAGGTAGCTTCCTGTAAATACAAACGCAGCACAATTTGGGAATTAAAGTCAAACCTAATCTAATAATACAATGATGATCATAACTTTATCCAACAAATCCAAGCCTCAATCCGATAAATGGTGTGACTACATGAACCGAAATGCTATATTAATCATAATGCTATTATAAACAGAAATTGTTTTGCTTCTTGATACCAATATCAAACAAATGCCTTTTATTCTTCTCTTCCATAATTCAGTAGAATGGGGAATCCCCTTGATTTTTTTTTATGTTAGTTAAACTTTCAAACATAAAAATTCACATTAATGTGGTAGTCTAAAGGAAAAAATGGTTTTACCTGTGACAAGGTCCACCACAAGAACGAGCATTCAGTTGTTTCTTTTCAGTTAAGGTGTTGAAGTATATACACTCAAAGACATGGACCATAGCACCACAATGGCATGAACGTTTTAAGAGCACTTTGCATGGGGGGCAGTCTCCTGGATGGCATGGCAGTGGGCAAGGATGTGAACACACAGGTGTCCTTTCCTGAGAAAAATAAGAACAAATTCATATGATGTATCTCAAAAGAAGAAATGCATACTCTGCAGAATTACTAATAAGTAATAACTCTAGCTACTGAGAAGATGCAYGCAGACAAAGATGAAGGAAAGAATGTAAAAGCACAACAACAGACTAGTTAGGAGGAAACAAAAGTCTTTCTTGGCCTCTACAAACTTTCTCATTATCTAATACACAAAAGATCGTGGTGATTGTACAAAGTTGAAGTGTTGAACACAAAAATGTGCAAACCTACCTTTTGGCAAGGAAGAGGACATTTTTCACAGGGCACTCCTTTTGTATGCTGATCTGATGAGGAAGATGAGTTTAGGAGGGCATGACAAGTCTTTGTGCAATAATGATTGCCACAAGCAAGAGGATTCCCACATAAGTTGTCACAGGAGAATTGAGCTCTATTTGAACAAACCATCTGCAGGAAAATAATAAACAAGTAATTGAGATAGCTGAAAAGTATATTCATGTTTGTGGTCGGCCTTAGCCAAACTTAGGTTCTCCAAATTATACAAATACACAAAACWATTCTATAAGAAAATTCTTAAGAAAGCCCAACAGCCCCAACCATTCTTTCTGCTGCAAAGTGTTGGCCAAGACAAGATCTCCAAACAAGCTCCGGACATGGGGGACATGACGTTCCAGCTGTTGCTTCCCTTGGGTAATTGAGTTTCTTTTTCGTTGGTTTCAGCGTGAACTCTAGGTTGGGCGGAGGTCGAGGACCATGACACCTTAATCAAGACAAACAAAAAGATGAGAACTTTCACATTAGAAGAAAAGGAAAAGAATAGAGAGATCCTAGTGCTCATCTATAGTGATAAAACAAGCAACACACTGACCTTAGCTTGCAGGCATGGCCACAAGGAAACTCATCACCACAAGGAAGTCCACAAGGTGGGCATGGTCCATAATGGCATTTATGTGGCTGGTGCATAAGAAGCAGCATAACATATATCAGTACCAACTCTACCAAGTTGGTATAACAAATCAATAAATTTGATGATTCATGCATGTCCAGAAAGAACAGAAATTTGAACCCACTAAGGGATTGGTGGTTGGTACAGTATGGAACACAACGAGTTTAGGCAGAGAAGAAGAATAAAAAAACAATGGGTGTAAATATCTAGATATTCAGCTAGCAACTCAGAGAGCAAACAAACAAATAGATAACATGTGGAAAAAACAAATTCATACCTTCAAAATTTGTCTGTGCCTACATAAAGGAACTATCTGACATGGTTTGCGGCAACGAGGTGGCTTCTGTTCTGTTTCAGTACCACAAGGAACCTGGTAACAAGAACCCATACAAGTATTATTATTGTTAAAACATAGAATCTAAAGAACAAAAATATAGTAGTATGATCGGGCACCAGTAGTGAACTAAATAATTATGCAAACATGTATGCCAAGTAATTAACAAGACCAGAACTGAAAACAATAGCCCATATGGGAAGGAGAATTATTATAGACTGCCATAGCTAGACTACTTTTAAGGGTGATACGAAGAACAGAAAATAGACTTGGTTTGATTGAGTGGGAAAATAGCGGAAACTGGGATAATGTACAACCTAAATAATACAGTACACAACAAAACACTGAAATACTCATCTCAATTCATCATTATCCTATCCTCTCCCTGATTTCTCTTACTTCGTATTTATAGAGCTACATAACAGCTTGCTTTCTATCCAAGCCAATCCTAGAAGCTCCTAGTGAAATGCCTACACTACCCTTCCCCCGTGACTACAGTTTTTGCAAATATTACATGTTTAGTCAATTAGTCAATCATGGTGCAATTGAATTCATTTACTTTACAAGCTCCTCTCACTACAATCCTTAGAAAATAACCAAAACATGCTCTTCAAACACCCATTCTCTCAAAATGGACCCCAATTCATCATGTACTTTGGGCTACTATATATATCGAATTATCGATCAATCAAAACCTTAATCCCATAAGTGGGTTAGCTACATCACCTACATGAACCAAAAGTGATTATTCAGTGTAGTCCTCTASAAGGATCCTCCTCCATCCCCTACGATCAAGAACCTCATTCTCATGCATATCCATTTTGCTTTGGGCTACTAGAAATAAGAATTTCTTAAAATGGTAAATAWTGACAATTGCATAGTATTCTATAATTACAATCCTTACTGTTATTCTGACTATACTTACAATATATATATAAATATAGATACAATCACTCTCAACATAATCCCATAAACAAAAGAACAATGGTAAARTGACGGTTTTTTTTCCCAGGATTTTCAAGCAGCATCAAAGGTTTTACCACCCAAGTACCTAAACTTTATACGGAGTAGTTCATAACAGAAGAGATACTCATATTGAAGACATCATATCTCCAGCCTATAGGATAMTAGCCTTGGACTTCTAATCTTGAATGAACAATAAAGTGTTCATATGTTATTTGGGATGCAAAGCTGTGTACATCTGACTACACCATGTGTCCATGTTCTATATGGGAGTAAATTTAGAAGGATTTACAATATCATTGACATTAACATAGGAAGATATAGTTCAAGTTCATTGAGGTTATATTGTCTATCAAATCATCCAAAAGCATGAATTYTAATTATAAACAATGCAATTCAAAACTTCAAAACTCTAATTCTCACCTCAAAACGTGTTGCACCACAAGCACATGAAATGGTCACCATAAGCGGGCAAGGTGCACAGGGGCCCCTACAGCAGTAAAATTAAAAAATTATCACCTAGAATTGATTGATCACCCAGAATTGGTCTTCCTCAGTGAAAGCAAAAACATTGTAATATTAAATTTGTTAAATTACATACATGGCGCACATAGTTGTTGCAATATATGGTTTACATTAAGGTTGAAGCTAAGAATTAATGCCCTACAAAGGCATAGCATAGTCAAGCCAACAATGAAGCATACCTATGACATGGAGATTGGCATTTGTGGTTTCTACAACGTAGCTTCCTACCACAGACCTGAAAATCAGATATTCAGTACATTCAAAACAAGATGGATACAACAACAATTCAAATAACAACCTTACAGTAATAAGACAGACCTCTGAACAAGGTGGACAATCCCCATCGCAGCAGCGACGCCTACAAGCATGGCGCCCACAATCACGTTCTCTAGTACACTTCCTTTCGCATGCCAAATCTTGGTAGCAGGGAACCTAAACTATCGTTAGTTCCAATAGTTATAGCATTWAAATTCAATATCCAACAAAATATACTAATTAAGGGGAAATTTCTACCTGTTTCTTCAAGCTTCCACACCGACATGATTTTGTGATCACAATTCTGCATGTCTCAACACAAGGTCCGCGATGACACCTTTCCGGGCACCTATGCTTGCCACAACTCAACTTCTTATCACAGGTTGACCCACACAATGCCACCTCAACATCACAAGGTATCCCATCATAAACTCTCTTCCCACAGGGACAAGTCCTCTTCCCCTTAGAAGGACATTGTCCGCACTCGCCCCCATGGCACCCTCGCTCGCAAACATGCTTCCCACAATCCAAACCCTGACCGCACGGATCCTCACATCGAAAATTCCGATCACAACACTCCCTCTCCTCCTTCAACTTCCCACATTGGCACCTATACACACCCTTCTCCCTACATGGTGGGCACTCCCCATCATGGCAAATCTCAGCACACCTATGAATCCCACAATCCAAAGACCTACTACATTGCTTATTACATGAAAACTCCTTAAAACCACATCTCCTAACATCCTGAATCCCACCACAAAAACACCTAGTTTTCACTAATTTGGGGCATGAAGGGCAAGGTCCAGGATGACACAACAAAAGACAAAAATGCCCACAATCATTCTTCAATGCCCTCCCACAAATCTCCCCACATGAATGAGGCAAAACCCAAGGATCATGAGGTGGGTCTTGCACTTTACCACAAAAACAATAATAATGCTTAGGAATCAAAGCTTTAGAGTACTCAAATCTACATTTAGGACAGTTCCATACCGAGGCATCCGCCGCGGCTTGCGCCGTAATGGGGAGGCGCGTGAGGGCGCGTGAGGCGCAGAGAGCGGTGGATTGTTGAGCCCAYTTCTGAATGCAATGAAGGTGGAACACYGAGAAGCAGAACCCYTTGCAAGACCAAGTGGGGTCAGTTGATTTGATCCGCTCAAGGCAAATGAGGCATGAAAGTGCACCAGATGATGATGAATTGAGGAAAGTTTGGATCTTTGAGATGTCTAGTGATTGGGAGGATGAATCGTGGCCGTTGATTTCAAGGTATGCCTTGAAGATGGTGTTGGAAAGATCAACATGGCGGAGGCGATTGGTGGAGGAGGAGGTGGTGGGGTTGTCGGAATCATAATCGGAGGAGTCAGAGGAGAGAGGTTGTGGCGGGATTTTGGTTGAAGACATGTTTCGGAGTTTACTGTAAGATTACAAGTGTTTACAACTCTGTATCGTTCCAATTTTATCAGATGTCTCCGAAGAGACACAAGTGTTTACAACTAAAATCGGTTTTGTACTTCTTCTGTTTCTTAACTTTGATTGACAAACTCTACAGTTTGTACGGCTTTACCTGTATAAAAAAACCTACAACTTATTTATACTTCCTATCCTATCTAAGTTCTAAATCCATCAATGCTAGTACACTACACTAGCTAGGTAGTATGGGTATGAGTATTATATACCGGATAATTCGATCGATATAATAAATAAATATTTTAACTACGGAGTAATTTTTCGTTTGTTTTTTTATTTAAAAAAGTTTTTTTATTTTTTTTGACGGGAAAAGGCAAAGCTTTATTAACCAATATTAGCCAAAATAGCGCCTAATACATTCAAGGGAGCTTCCTCTAACCAAACCCGAAGAGAATCATATGTAAGGTTAGATTTAGCTAATGAGTGTACTGCGTGATTGCCTTTTTTCTTAGTATAAGAAAAAAATTTGAAAGATATTGATCTACGGAGTAATAAAAGCTATATCAGCCAAGTGGTGATCTTGAGGATTCTTGACATGGTAACTGTTCGCCTTGTCTTTTAATTAACAAGTTAAGATTTCGAATCCCGACCTTTGAGAATGAAAAGAGATCCATGGCCGACTCTTTACTCTTAAGTGGAGCACCCGGGACGAGGGTCACTGCTATCGTTGGCGGATACCCTGATTGTTCAATGCACGATGGAGTGATGCACCATATTGCAACAACCCAAGGTGCCCCAATTCAACACACATCTCTAAGGCTATAATCTTGTGTCTGCAAACATGCAATTATGCAAACAAAATCGCTTCCACCATTCTCTTGCATGTGCCATCCTGAGTACTTCATGCAAGTGCATCCACTAAACCAACTTGGCAACTTTAACCTATTCATCCTTGACAAATCATAATAAAAATTATAATCTTCTTTTCAAAATCAACACGACTTCAAATATAATAACACTTGAATTACTCAAACCATACTCAACTTCATGGAACCTGAATCAGGTTAGTTTATGCCCAAATGAAAAGCCAGACAGACCTGAATCCACTGTCAAAGCAATCACAAGAATAAACGCCAAAAAGGCGATCCTGTATTTCTCACACAAAATTTTACTTAAACAAGGTATACTAGAATCACCAACCAAGACCCTATCTTAGAGTTACACCTTACTAAACACAACATAGATACCGAAGCCATTCAACAGGATCAAGACTCCGTTTGATACTACTGCTGAATTAGTCAGTAAAATTAGAGATCGATCCTCCAGGGAGAGTAGCCTTAGCAGCAGGAGCAGCCTCAACATCAGGGTGAGGCTCCACAGGAGTACATAGAAGCTCCTTAGTCAGATCACCCTTAATTCCCTTCAAACAAAATGTGTAGAATATCTCGAAAGGGTACACAATTCGCTGCAATTAGTACATCTGTCCATATGCTCTGTCAAAAATCCCTGCACCACCTGTCCATATGCTCTGTCAAGTATTATTCGCCATACTTTAAGTATCGGCCATTGAAACGTGATTATAATCTCCAAAGTACAAGCTATAAATTGCTTCATATCTGTCTCCTTTCAGTACTTATGACTTGTTTTGGATCAAAATGCATATTCCTGCTGATATTACAACAATATCCTGTTAATATGCTAATCTGAAAATGTTTTAAACCTAATTTTCAAACACCAAAGTCCATAGATGAATGAAACATAAAGAGGACACAAGCAGTTAACAAATTAACAAGTAATCAGTAATATACACCATTTGACATACAAGAGATACTTTCATAGCTTATTAGTTAGTAGCCTACCAAAAACCTTTTGAAATCCCCTTAGAAAACCTCCCATAGTAGAATTGGTATAACATTTACAATGTCGCTAATCATCTCGGTGCTATCTAATTTGCTAATGTCAACATAATCAAGATGCAAGACAATTCATTTTTGTAATCTTTATGTGCCATTGTGTCAACGCTAGCTGATAAACAGTCAATCACTTGTTCGATTCCAAAAATAAATAAAATTGATCACACTTGTTATGGTAGAAAGATTTCACCTAGTTAGTTACCATAATAAATTTTGGCAATGTCATCAAGTTATACAGAGTGATACGACAACATGCTGAGATGTTGCAAACTTTCTTGAATTGATAGTGCAAAGCTCTTGCAGCGATGGCATGTAAATCTAGCTTAAAAGAAAGAATGATGGAAAAACAATCAAATTAGTACAACAAAAATACAGTTAACACATACATAGTACTTAATTAAAGAAAAATATTATTTCCTATATCTCATTTTCTTTTCTTTGTTAATGTGTGAATAAGCCATGCAACTTAGCAGAAAGGATTTTATAGGTTGCAAATTTCATGCTGTAGGAAACAAAGTATATTAAGTTTATTAACCATTGTGGCAAATAGAGGTAGGAAGAACAAAAACGGATAAAGAGAGATKAAATTTCTCTTACAAAGGCCTTCACAATATGACACGTTTGTTGTTGATCTGGACCCGAGGAATGTGGTGGATCTTGGGCCAATCAAGGCCTTTATTCTCGCGGCACCTTTCTCCCAGCATTGGACATTTCCATATCTCCAGACAACCGAGTGATAGAGGCAGCCCCTCTTCTGGCAGGCACTGCAGATTTGGACATTTCACAATCCGTAAAGTCTGAAGAGAAGAGAGGGTTTTAAGGGCCTCCCCATTCAGGTTTTTCAGATTGAAAACCAGCTAACCACGATCTTGTTGATGAAATGGGCAAAGAAACTCATCGTCAGGAAAGTAGTCTCCGTGGTGGCAGTATATGTGCAGTTTTCTTAGACAGGAAAACATGAGTAAATTCCGAGAATTCCTGTGTAAGGTTATCATGTTGTGGTAGTCTATGTCAGTCTGTGTAGCTTTGACGGCAAACCTTCTCCGTCTCCACTCACCAATGGCTTCACAATGTTACATCTCTAATCTCCAAACGTTGGAGGTTGGGAGCGGGTAAATCTAATACTCCTTCCTCTTCTGTTTTCCCTATCCATTTAATTTGGGGCACCTCGTGAAGAACAACTGTTAAGAGATATCAAATTCATGAGGTCCAATCTCTCGGGATATACACAGTTTCAAGATCTCTAATATCCTGAAGTAGGAGAGTGCGTAGCTTTGGGAAGGCACCCAAGGGAAACGATATAAAAGGACCACAATGAAACCCTTTATTTTAAAAACTCAAGAGCAGAGTAGCATTTCATCCTTCCAGAGGAAGGAAACCCACCTCTCACAGGATTACATAAAGAGACTGCAACGAGGTGGGCAGGGTATCCTCCGGAGCGATTTAAGACATGGACACCCCGTATATGAAATTCCAGTAGACGTTTGAGGAGAAACCATTCTTTAGTAAGGACTCCAGAATTTTGCAGCCTTGTATATCAAGGTACCGAAGTTACATGGCAGTGCCATGTTGTCTAAGGACTTCAAGTTCTCACAATTTGTTAAATACAAGAGTTTCGAGATAAGAGAGCATGCTTACTTCAGGTGGTAAGCTCATCAGTTTCCAATCCAACCAATCTTAAGTTTGTAATTGAAGCAAGTTGAGACGGATTCCCCAATGTTCTCTTCTCCATGAATACTGAAGCTTTCCAGACTCTCACATCCCTCAAATAAGCAGTTCCTTAAGTAAAAGTACATTAACGGGTAAATGACTTCTAATTTCAGGGCAATTCAAAACGAAAGCCTTTTAGAGACATGGAAAGGGAAGTCTGCCTTCTATATCATGCCCAACCAGTTTTCCAATTTTTCATCTTGTTAAAACTAGTGAGCGTAGGACTGGAAATGGAGATAGAAGCTTGAACCATTGGTGTAGAACTCAGGCCCATAACCATTATGTAATCCATTCACAATTTCAAGGGAGCTGAGAGATGGAAGTTGTCCAAGTGGTGGCAAACACCAAAATACTTGCAACCTTTGAGATACAGATTCACTAATTTTCGTACCACTGGTGTTTTAACCAACTTGGAAACTGAGTGCAAAATAATTTTAGTATGGTCAGCCTTCACATGTATGTGGCTTAAGATTCTCTAGCACAAGTCTTCCCTTCTCAGAATCATCGTTGTCCTTGTCATCGAATTCAAGTGCCAACTGTTTGATATACCTCTTACAACTCAAATTAGCTTTAAAAGCATRAGTTGGGGAGGAGACATTTTGCAAACGTCGAAGAGCAAGTTTGCCACGGATATGCAGCAAATCCTTTAATTCTTCTATACCATGTCCACAATCCTTGCTCACAACAAAACCACTCAGAGTTTGTAGGCAATTTAACTCACTTATATGTTTAGGCATCTGATCAAGTGATTTGGTGTTGCTTATGTCTAGATGGCGCAATGACACTAGCCTTGACAAGTGTTTTGGCAATCGTTCAAGACGATAACATTTTGACAACAGAAGAGTTTGTAAATTGCAAAGAGTGCTGACTGTCTCTGGTAATTCTTTAATTAATGTTTCAGAGACATCCAAGTAGCGAAGCTGCATTAAATTCCCAATAGATTCTGGTAGATTGAGAACATCATATCTAGAGAGAGACAACACYTGCAAACAATTAAATTTAGGAACCAAAACAGCACGAATTTTATTGCTCAATTTGCATTCAATCCACAGAGGAATAAAAGTCCTTAAATACTTGGCTTCATGAAAGCCTTCAAATCTGGAGGAATTTTCAAAAACTTCTTGGGAAAAAGAAAAGTATCGAACCTTCTTAGTAATCTGTGGTGCTTTATCCCTATGCTCTTGCCTTGCAACAAATTCTCCAGAGACAGCTTCTGCTAGATCATGCATCAGGTCATGCATGACAACAAAATTTCCCCATCCATCAAAAAACGAACGTGATAACAACTGATTCAAGTAGTCCTCTCCTACGTCTTCTATTCTTCGCCCATCGTCACTTGGCTTCACAAAGTTCTCAGCCATCCACAAAAGCACCAAAGTTTTCCGGTCAAACTTATAACCCTTAGGGGAAATGGCACAGTAAGAAAAACACTGTTTTAAATGCGAAGGCAAGTGATGATAGCTAAGCATCAAAGCAGGAGCAACATTGCTTTTCTTGGCAAGCAATTCCCACATAGTACTCTGCCAAATTGCTTCCCATTCCTTGATGTSTTCTTTAGACCGCAATAAGCCTCCAATGGCCTTGATGGCTAGGGGCAGACCTTGACAATTGTGAACAATTTTTCTACCAATGATCTCTATGCGGGGATTGGATTGAAAATTTTCAAGCGCAAATGCATGTTTTGAAAATAGCGACCAACCATCTTCATCGGACAAGGGTTTCAAARGSACCACGGGAGTTGTGCGCATGATGGATGCTACCTCAACATTCCTTGTAGTGACAATAATTTTGCTTCCGTGAGCACCAACAGTGAGAGGAGCTCGTAAGCATTCCCATTCTTCATATTCCTTGTTCCAGACATCATCCAGAACAAGAAAAAACTTCTTGTCTCTCAATTTTCCACTCAACTCATGCTGGAGAAAATTCAAATCAAGAGAGCTCGAGTATGATTGGCAAGTAATGTTCTCAAGAATCGACTTTGTCACTCGAAAAATATCAAATTGATCAGAGACATAGACCCAAGCCTTCAGATCAAAGGGTTTCAGATTTTCATGGTTGTAGACATGCTTAGCAAGAGTAGTTTTACCCATGCCACCCATACCTACAATGGCAACAATACTAATTCTGTTTCTTTCAGCTTCCTCAGAAAAAAGGGATTTAAAAAGCTCCTTTTCCTCCTGATCCCTACCAAATACCTGAGTATCTTCCAGCAACAAATAGGTCGTCGGCATCCTTGTAAATGTCGTGTCAGCAGACACATCTCTCAAATTCAGAACAGCAGGGAGTCTCAGCATGTCTTCTAGTTGAGTGATAACCTCATTGATCTCTGAACTAATAGAAGTAGCAAAAGACGAAGAGCTGTTAAAAGCAGGAACCAACCTTCGTACCTTGGCCCCKAATGACTTAGGCTCAGATGACTGATCCATGGAGGACCGCAAAGCTTCTGTCGCGATCTTTTCTGCAATTTCTTCAGCTKGATAAAATAGATGTTGGAGATCGCTAAGCCAAGATTTGACATTGCTGTCAGAAATTTGCTTCTGATCAGCATCAGCAAGCACCTTTCCTGCTGCATTCATCTGGTGTTTGAGCTTCTCAACAAGCGACTGATCGAGTTTTGAGGACTTGAAAAGGTCAAGGGCTTGCTTGGAAGTTGGAAGCAAGTCTGTCAAACACCACCTGCAGCACAGCACCAAGGACGGTCTCGCCGATGGCCATGAGTACTGTACTGGACGGTTTAGGCTATTTGATGAATTTGATCGAACATACAACAGAAGTAGCAAGTGGAAGAAAAACAAGGAAAGAAGAAAGGAGACAATTCTGAAGATGAAAAAGGACAAAATTGGCAACTTTCCTTGTTTCTCCATTCCACATTCTAGCATGCAAGGTATTTCCACAAGAATGTTTCAACGCACTAGAGGCAGGGAAAATTCAACCAAACACCCACTAACCCACAAAATCAAACACACAATTAATTGTATTTTTGCATGCATTTCTTGTACTGTGAATTTCAACGAAATACCCAAAATCCTTAAAAATGTTCTTGACTTAATTAGCAATAACCACAACATATTTACAGATAATATACTTACCTTTGATTTCTTCACTGCATATCAATATGGGTAGGGTTTTTAAAAAAAAAACATTAAGTAATGAATTAAAGAGAAAGATAGAGATTTGTGTGCACCAAGATTGAAAAATGCAAGGAGCTCCCCTGTAGAGCAAATCTGCAAAATTACAAGCTTCTGCATCCGAACTCAACAAATCGAAGCGAAAAGGAGTGGGGTTTGTCAAAATCATGTCAAGGAGAGGTTGTACGAGGTTTTGGTTGACTACCACCTTCTTGCGAGTTAACTGTGAGAATATACAATTAGACTTCAAATTTTATAAGACTCACCGTTTCACTTAGGTGAAAGAATTAAGGGAATATATTCGAAGGTCGCAGTTATTACTAGAATCAGATAGGCTCCATATTTCGAGTGAACTTCCGAATATGCCCCTCCACGAGTCCAAAAAATAAAAAAAAAGGTTTCAACGCCTCCCATGGGCGTGCCCCGTCCATGGTTGGCCTATGGTTCCCTCCCATGTGAGCGCCCGTTCCATGGGTAGCGCCGCTCCATTTGGTGGTGGGATGGTGGATCGCCTATGGAGAGCGTTCAACCCAAAGACGGGTCACGCCCCATTAGGGAGGACGTCTCAGCAAGCCACTTTAAAAAAAAGTCCCAATCCCACCCAAAATGCGATTGGACGCCTTTGCCTAGCGTAGCCACCATTGGGTTGGACGCCTTAGCCAGGTCGTCCAAGGCCTAGGTGGACGCCTAGGCAGAGTCTGTGGAGGTTAGGAAGGGGAAACAGAGAGGCAAATTCGGAATGGTACACTACGGAAAGATGAATGGACTTTGATTCTAGTGATAAGTAGGACTTTGTTTTGAGCAACTCAAGGAAAAAAATAAATTCATATGTCAGTCTTGTAAGTAGCTGGATATGTCAACTTTGTTTTGTGACTCGAGTAGTTTGAAGCTTTCTACTCTCACGGTCATTGAATTTTCTTTTCTTTCTTTTAAAAATTTATATTTATCTTGCACTATTCACAATATAAAAATAAATCTTGTAAATATCTCATTGGAACAGATGAATCAAAAATATTCATAGCTTAGTTGGTAACACTTCTTGATTTAGAGTATAGACTTTATCAGAGTTGAAACTATATAGAGTTCAAAAAATCTAAACCATTTACGCATGTAGAGTCAACATGAACTTAATTGATCTTGCATATAATTTCAAACATTAACAAATAAAGTACGATAAAAAATTAATGAAAATTTTCAACTCTCACGGAACTTTACAACTCCTATCAATCTTTCACTCTAAAGGATCTCAAACTCAAATCAAATCCGGTATCTCTTTTGACTTCATCTGATATATACAAACTATGTAAGACAATGCATCATCATCTTCCCTTCTCTAATATTTTTTATTAACTGTCGGAGTATAATTAAGATATCGATTCAAATAATAAATCATACATTGACATGTACTTCCTAAATTGAAAAGATTTAAGAAAAATTTAGAACGAAGAGAAAGAAGTAGATTAACTCGTAACATGGTAAGTATTAAATTGTAATGTCCCACCAGGTGGTGTATAATCCATTAATGACAAGTGGAATTGAATTACGGAATACTTAAAATTAAGTATTTAAAGGCATAACACCGAAGGGAAAAGAATTATTGGTGGTCCAACAGGCAACATAGCACTATGAATGATTCATATTTTAACATTTTAAACGAAACCAGCATAAACTAGGAACACAAACAGAAGTGTTATCTGAGTTCAAATGCAAAGAAAATTTCCAGCAGGGCACGGACGAACTGGAAAACATATTAGGCAGGACAAAAAAGGGGGTTATGAAAAGAAGCAATAATCTTATTCTCACTCTCTCAAGAAACATTGTTCTCAACTTCAAAATGAACCTTATATATACAACATGACGAAAACCTTGATTACCAATATCCCCTCCACACGTTCTCAGACAGCATCGCAACTCAAGCATKTGCATACTGCATATTATGCTTATTGTGAATTGCAAGCCTCAAGCTCTAAAATGCCTCATTATTCCAGAGGTATATTGTCGTAACATACTTCACACACATGACAAAACAAGATAACACAACAAACAGGGAGCTAATGATTCATGGATAATACATCAAGCTGAGCTGATTTGGAAGCGCATAAGTAGTTTTACTGATGGATATGTGACTCCCTCACGACTACAAAGTGGAACAGACCGGATACCTTCTCTAAGCTCCCAAACAGGCAAGACTGTTTGACCTCCAAAGTCATCCTTCTCAGACATGTCATACTCATGAACTTCAATCCTAAGGAGTGCAAGTTCAGGAACACTCAAGGGGAATTCAAACACCTCGTTCCAGGCTGGAATCCAGTTATCTTCAAGTGTTTTTGTTTTCTTCATCACAGTATCAGCTGCCACTCCCGCAATACCAACCTGAAAATGACAGATGAAGCAACTTCTTTATCTCAAAGAGGCATTATCAAACTCACTGTAAAAGATACTGGGTCTATCAAACATTGACTTGACCCAATATGACCCTATATGACTAGCATAATTCAAACGGATATGAACCCAGCCCAAACATCTAATTCAACAGCTCTATGAAAGCTGTTATTTCAAACTCYAGATAATTCAACCACCTCAATTGACTGTTGAAACAACACTACTATCCGCAGCAACGAGGTTCTCATGGCTTCTAAAAGACCAAAGAGCTAATAAGACTCAATGGAAAACATTATTGTCATAATTTCATAAAAATATTAACCACTGGTGGAAAGAATTAAACTTTGACACAGTGCATATAACAATCTATAGAGGACWAAACATGCAACTTAGCTGATTATACTGTAATAAACCAATATTAARAGAAGGGTAGTTTAGGTATTTTACAATGATTTAGGTGGTAGAAATTTGTAGAAGTTTCTAGAGGTAGTTTTATGTATAAATAGGGCTAAGTAGTAAGTGCTTAGGGATGTCAAATGTTAATGGAATTGAGTGAAAACTCTTTGGGAGAGTTGTGAGTCTCTCGAATGCTCACTTTRGGGAGAGATTCAAGCCTCTCGAAAGCTTGAAAATTATCTTAGTGTGTAATTTCCTAWTGTCATTTATAATATTCCATCATTAGTTCTTCCCTGATTACTTCATAAAATCAGCATTAATCATCACTATTATTCGASTGTACTATCACTATTAATTATACAAGTCAGTGAAAAAAAATCAGGGGTCATCAGATCGTGTCAATATTATAGCTTACCCTAACATAAAAATCAGGAGGGGAAAATTGATCGAAATGAGTATGTTTGAAATCATAATACCATCCCTCTCCCATGTATACATGCACCTGCAGAATCAAGAAAGTTAACTCAGCACATAAATACTGAAAAAAATTTACATAGTGGGGAAAGACAAGCTGGCAAGACTATCCATTGCTGACASAAACTAGGTGAAAGCTGCTGACCTTCAAAATCTTTTTCGGAGGAAGTTTTACTTTAGGATCGAAGACTTCGCCGTGAGGACCAGTATTCAACAGAAAATTTGGCTTTTTAACATAACCACATCCACCGTTAGCTCTAAACATTCCTTGCATCAYCCAGAGGGACCTTCCGTATCCCTGTCGTGGGAGGAAAATTTAATGACAGGCTGTACAGAAGCAACGTAATATATAACATGTACATTGTACATGTGTTTGACAAAGTGAGGACTGAGGATATAAACCTGCATGTTGAATGCAACCATCTGAGCTCCATGCATCCATCCAATAAGTGGGTTGTAATTCGATGAGGTAATTCGCGTTCCCTTGGGGTAGATCCTAAGCATATTTTTCTGAGTAAACCTGAAAATTTCGAAATTAAAACAGTCTGATAGCTGATTTCGAAAAYAATTCACATGTACAGAAAGGCAAAAAATGAAACAAGAATTATCTTAAAATAAACAGTAAGCTGCAATCATATACAAAACTTAGATTTTCTAGTATCATCAATTCATCAGCATGAAAGTAAGGAAATGTAAGGAAGCATTATGCAGGTCTATTACAAATATTCTCCCAACAGCAGCTGGCTTCACTTAGATTCCTTGTAAATTAACCTCTATTTTATTTAAACTTGGGCTGAGTATTAAGCGAAGCTCCCATATTTCAAAGGCATGTCCCCATTATTATTCTTTTGCAAAGACTAGAGATCAGTTTATGCATGGAAGATTAAAGATGCATTGGTTGCACATGATTTTATCATATTAAAGAGTTCACTGTCCACATCAGTGATAAATATGTGGACGCGAAAGGATGCAAACATAAATGAGTTAACCACTGAGTAACATTAAATTATGAAGCAAATTTCAACTTTTATAATCAACAAGGCATTAAAGAGTACTAGACGATAGGCATACAACAAAACAAAAATAACCAAACAAATTCTTTAATATAAATCAGATACCATCTTTGCAAAAAGCAAACAATATGCCAACATTTGTGCGGTAATTGTTCACTTGTAGAATTCAACTGTATGAACTATAATATTACTGTAATAACTAATCTTATGGCTGCTTAACGAGAAATCTACAGGGCTCACTAAGAGAAAGTTACATCTGCCAAAAATACCTGACAATCTCTTTTCCATAGCGAGATGCTGCCTTCTCAAGTTGTTGTTCACTCAAGCTAAGACGTCTYACCCTATCTGGATCCACCTTTAGGGCTTCACCTAGACCACCTTTGGGTTTTCCAGCTTGAATAGCGATAAGACGTAGGTACTCTGGMGCCTCATCCTTCTTTGACTTGTTAATGTCATCATAATCATCATCTTCTAATTCGTCGTTATCATCTCCATCATCCAATTCATTATGCTGGCATTCATCATGTTATCAACAAAAATTCGAGGTACTAAAAAGAGTAGATTTCTAAACAAATAAAATACCTTCTGACTATGGGACATAAGATTAGGTACTTCCTTTCCCCAACCTTCTTCATCTCCAGAGTCCTTGCTAATTTTCTGTGAATCTTCCTTTGCATCTTTAGCTTCCGTGTATTCTTTTGGAGGTTTAGTTGATATCATAACATGTTTCTTTAGAGATTCGGGGGATGGAAGTTCCCTAAAGCATTCTGAGTCCGGTAAAAACAGTGTTTCCCCAAATGTTTGAGTGATCATCTACGAAATAAAATCATTTTAATCAGTAAAATTATGTTTTGACATCCACAAACAGTTTCAACCATTAAAAAAACAAGATACTTAGCAAAAATCAGTTCTTATCATTAATCATTTGATAATCAACAAGTGTGATCTGTAAAGTTAGAAATTTATCTAGAAGAACCATCTGCAGAGTGCAGAGAAGAAAGGGCCGGCTTAAAATGTACTGAAAGGCCGTCAACTGTGTCATAGAACAAAAAATATACCTCGGCAGTTTTAGCTTGAAGATCAGCAGTAAGGTGGTCCTCYAGAGTTATCACAACAGGATACTCAGATTTAGAAAAGGCATGTCCCTTGATGGACTTCAAACATGTTATTAGCTCAACAGGTGAAGTCATTGTCCTACACAAACACAGTAAATYAGTCATGAACTCATGATAAGCAAAGAAAGAGAGAGTAATTCTAGGAGGCCACCTATTGCGACTATGTCTACAACATGATAGGTATCACTTTTCAAACTATTGATTTAGAGAGTAAAATCACACCCTCCATGAAGAACAGCAACGTCATCTTTCGAAGAATTGGGCCATATATCCAACTCGATCACCCTCACTGACTTTTCCAGTGCATGTATGATTGGGACATCACTACTTTCACTAGTCAATTGATTCCCAGTAAGATAAGAATTGTGACCAGTATGTATGAAATAATGTGACAGGGGAGCATTCATATCTTGATGAACCTACAACAATGAAGGAACGAAAATTAGAGGAGGYACAGAGAGTGAGAAAGAGAGATAATGTTGGCTTTTACCCAGCCGTATGTATGATGTGGCTGTAATTTCAGAAGCAAATTAAACTGCATTTAGTTGTAGTTCAGATGTTAAAGTGATAAGATACACTGCATAACACACGATGATTTATAGCAAGCCAATACCAAAAGGGCGAAAACCCTTGGAACATGAAAATATGAAGCCCATAAAAGGATTGTTCTGAGAGTGATGCAAGTAAAAATTGGAGCTTAAATTGGAGCTTGATCAAGATAAAAACATGAGATACAATCAGCCTAGCAAACATCATACTAAATACATCAGTAAAATAGAGAAGTCCAGGCTTTTCCTATAGACATACAATTATGAATTTTCGAAGAAGTCAAATGTCCTTACCAACTTAATAAAAAACATAAGTGTGGGTAATGGGAGCAGCTAAGAATAAGATACATTAAAAAAGGTAGTTGTGCAAGATCAGTTGATCACCATAACTAAGAATGCAAATTCCTGAAAGGTAAAATTAGTAGAGATATCTTCTTTTACAGATTATAGGAACAGAAACAGCTGATTTGCAACAAATACAATATCTAGATAACACTTAGACTAAAGGTGAATGATATTAAAGGAAATTACGGGAAAGCTCCTTAAGTCAACCATGAAGCTCGATTTACAAAATCAACCTCAATCCACATMATTAAACACGATGAAGCTCATTGAACCTACCCTGCCTTTTCTTCTTCAARACTATTATTAATTTARTATCATCTACATTATTCCATCAAACACAGTAACTAAAAAGGTCTCCTTGATTGTGATTTGCAGGCAGCCAAGAAAAATACACAATTTGCTTTAGTTCAGTGCACAGCCACGAACTTAATCACATTGACTAAAAAAAATAAAAAAATAAACCACTCATCATCAATGGAATAGCCACAAATTTGATCAGTGAGCAYACCATAGTATTCTTAAACTTTGGTTCTACAACTTACTTTGACCTAAGAGAAAATTGATTTCTTCATGAAGTATTTTTAGTTCGAWTTGGTTAGTCCTTTCAACAGCATAAATATGATTTCTTCATTCATTTAGTCACAGGTATAGACACCTCTGTCAAATGCACTTCATGACCAGCACTGGGCTCAAATTCGACATCTTTACATGCTCTTATGKACTCCATCAAGAATCCAAATTAAGCTGCCACACTATCCCCCAAGCATCATGATTACAATAAAAATATTTCCTGATATGTGTTTTCCTTTTGACCACTCTTCACCAAATTCAATTTTATTCTTCATTTTATATCGAAATTTTGAAAAATTGCGGTAATTGATTCAAGACTAACCAAAGAGTAAGTATGTATGAATGACCAATTTGACCACTATTTCAAGACAGTTCCAAAGAGTAAGCAAAATCAGGCAAAGCTCTCCAATTGAAGTACTTATAATCAAAACCAACAGTCTAGTACCATTATATCAAATGAGCTGCTATCAACAATATCATCCAAAGCAAGTATAAAACAGTTCCCTCAAAAAAAAAAAAAAAAAAGTATAAAACAGTAAAATCTAATCTACAATGGGAAACCTCAATACTTCATTTTAATCGGAATTTCAAAAAATTTGAGATTATTGATTCAAGACAGTTCAAAGAGTAAGCATGAGTGACCAATTTAACCATACTATTCATCCAAAGGAGAAAATTTAGGCAAAGCTCTCCAATTGAAGTGCTTATAATCAAAATTAACAGTCTAATACCATCATATCAAATGAGCTGCTATCAACAACATCATCCAAAGCAAGTATAAACCAATATCTAAAWTGSGAAAGCTCAATACTTCAATGTAACTAGACACCATTAGTACACTCACCATTTCATTTGAAGCACATTGAAGATAACACAAGGGTGATATCATATTACCGAAACATAAGCTTAATGGGTCCCACACCCACCATAGATTGACTGAGTGATATACAGTACAATAGAAGAAACCATCAAACCAAAAGAAAAATCTAGACTTTAGTTTAAATTCATGAATGTTTATAATTAGACCATCTAATATAAACCATCAACATCACAAAATTCACTTCGTAAACCTTATGAAAGTCAGAAAACCAGATGATTATAATCAAACCCCATAATCCAAACTACAAAATGGGTTAAGAAAAATTGAAGAAAGATTAAAACTTTACCCCAGTTTTAGGAGAAAGTGGAGGATTAAGATCCCCAAAAAGGAACTTGAAGAAGCCTTGAAGATTAAGACCAGCTTTATGAAACACAATTTGATGCATTATGCTATCAATTATAGCTTGAGCATCTTGAACAGTAGCAGTATCTTCCTTCTGTTCTTCAACCAAAAAATGAAGAAGATGATTAGCATTCATCACTCCATTTTCAGAGTATTTAGCAAAAAGGGTCTTAATCTCTTGAGGAGCTTCTGATACTGTAAGCTTGAATCTTCTACTACAGCAGAAACACACTTTGTATGTTTGTTTCGACATCTCAGAACAAAAAAGAAGATTTGGAAGAATGAACAAACAAAATTACAAAGTTGGGATTTTGTTTTTTTGGGGTAATTCGATTGATTGATTGATTTGTCAATCAAAAATTGAGAATTAAGATAAATAGCAGAGAATGAGAGAACTTTGGAACAGAATGAGTGTCGTTTGGCTTTTTGTTTACCATAATTTATTGTTGTTTGCTGTAGTATTTAAAACGCTGAGTTTGATCTTTCAGTGGTATTAGTTAATGCTTAATTAATACTTTAATACAGTATTAATTAATTAATAGGTTTAATCATATGATAATATGATATGATGAGGAATTATTAAATGACTAATGATAGTTGTTTGGTTAAGTAAYGGATATTGTCCCTCTCATAATAAAAATAAACAAAAGGTTAAAAGGGATATTCGAGTTTTTTTTAATGGGTTTTCACCATTGAAAAGGAGATTAAATAAATGAGAGAAGAAAAAAAAGGTGAGATTGAGAAAGGTAAGAAAGATGATGGGGACACATATCCCACTGACAGGTGGTATTCTTATGATTTGGGGCCCAATATATTCATAACAGCGTATTACGATGTGTCCCTTCTGTTTATCCACTAAAATAGGTGACAAAAGCTAACGAGCGCCCCGGGTATGCATTTCAAAATTTATATCATTTTAGAAAATATTTTTAGTTCTTATCTAATGTCCCGGGGCGCTCGTTAGCAATATCGAGAAAAATGTTAACGAGCGCCCAGGGAATTAATTAATGAAAAAATATGTTTTCTAAAATGGTTCAAATTTTGAAATGCATATAAAATTACATATCAATTGATGTAATTAATATTTATTTGAATCAGATATTCACACATATAGATATTTTATCTAATGTCCCAAGAACACTCGTTAGCATTTGCCATTTAAAAAAACTCGGCTACTCTTTTGATAAAGGTTTGATAAAGAAAAAAAATTGGTCTCATGTAGATTTAAAATCCTCATAAAAAGACAATTTTGCAATGTATGGAGTAGAATAAGGCTATGATTTTTTGGACTAAATTGGAGCTGAACTGAAGTTAACTAAAAAATTGAAATAAAATGAATATTTTATGAGAGAAGGAAATTAAGTTAGGTAATTGAACTGAACTTAACTTAACTTAACCGAACTAAATTGAACTAAACTTATATACCATAAAAATAAGTTCAAAGAAACAGAGCCTAACATGGGAAAGAACTAAAGTCTATTTCTATGTGAACACACTATCAATCTATTTGCACATCTAATCATGAGATAAAACAAGATTATCTCCGGATCAAATTATTTCGTATTCTAATAAGTATCGTTTATGTAAAATTTTCACATTATGGTTCTGGTTTGTTCACCTCGTTAATAAGTTTCGATAGGTTCAGTTAGTCAAAAAAAGTTACTCCCTCTGCTACGTTTGAAATAATTGAATATTTTTCTTCTCGCAAATAATGTCAATTATTTCAAGTAAAACGTAACGGATGGAGTAGTTTCAAGAGTATGTATTATTCGTGTTGTGAACTTGTAAGTTTTTAATCTTGTTGTGTTGTATTTAAATTAATATTTTAAGAGTAATGAATATAGTAATGTGGCCTAACACAACGGTTTTAAGAGTATGTATTATTTGTTAAATTTTTGGGGAAAAATCAATTTTTAATCAAAACATGTCCAACGGTCCAAAACCGGACCAGACTTGAAAAAATCAAATCCAGACCAGACCGGATCGGTTTTTTCAGGTTCGATCTCCGATCTACATTTTTCAAAGATCCTGATCCAACCGGTTTTGGTCAGGATCGGTCTTGGAACGGTGTGCACTCCTAGTTGAGCTAGGGGTGTTAATCAAACTAGGCCGTGATGACGGGTTTAGAATCGCTCAACTTTCGCTAATTTTTAAGTCGAATATAGAGTTACTCAAGAGCGATCCGTTTAAAGTTATCACTTAGCTTTTAGCTTTGTATTTCCGTTGATCATCAATGTTGTTTTTTTTTTTTTAATTTTAAAAAATAATAATATTTGAAATCAACAATTGAGTTGTGTTCAAACTACTGTATATGAAGTTTTCACCTCAAGCTAACATTATTACCATGAAAGTAAATAAGGGTATGTCACAATCATGTTCAAGTATTCATTTAAAGGAAGGACCTACCTATGTTAAACATTGTTGATCACATGATTTAGCCATTGGCGACAACCGACGAAGGCAATTAAGATGCATTTACAATTTAAAGGACCATTATTGTAATCACTAATAAGGTTAACTACGGAGTCGTAGATATATACAATCATTACAAACCTAAATTAATATATTTTCTCCGTTTTCAAAAGCTTGTAACAAAAGAGTATTTTTTATGACAGGTAAAATATTTCTTTATTACAAGCTTATAAAACYGAGAAAGTACAATATACTTGTATACTACGAGGGTTGAAAGTTGAAACACATTAACAGGAAAAACAAATTAAACAATGGAATGCTGTATATCAATATACAATACATGCATATAAATGCAACCAATGATCTTATTCTCATCCTCACAAGACAAGGTATTACCAAAAATTAAATTAAATGAACCATATTTACAATGTGTTGCAACATGGCATTTCACAATATTTCTTCCAAAGTTCCAAACTTTCTCATCCAACATTGCAGTTCATGCATGCTGCATTGCTGCATACTCACAGGGCTAATGGCTGGCCTATTGCATTCGACACACGAGCACGATTGCATGAACCAAGACACACACCAAATGGTGAGAAAATGATTCAGGTTTAGGAATAATGAACAAATTGGAAGCGCATAAGAAGCCTGGTTGTTGCATACTTGGTACCCTTCTGATCAAACAGCGGAACACATCGGATACCTTCTCTGAGCTCCCAAACAGGCAAGCATGTTTGTCCTCCAAAATCGTCTTTCTCGGACATGTTAAACTCATGAACTTCAATCCTGAGGAGTGCAAGTTCAGGAACCCTTAAGTGGAATTCAAACTTRTCATTCCAYGTTGGTATCCAGTTATCCTCGATTCGTTTTGTTTTCTTCATCACAGTGTCAGCTGCCACTCCGGCAATACCAATCTAGTTTSAACACACAATACAGTATTAAAAGTACTGGATATAGAGCTATCAAAATCTGACTCGACCCAACAGATGACCCTTTGTTACATGACTAACCAATTAACCAGTTGTGTCAACTTTGCAGCTTACCTTAACATAATAATCTGGAGGCGAATATCTATCAAAATATGCATGTGTGAAATCTTTATACCATCCTTCACCCATTAATAGTTTTACCTGCAGAATCAAAAAAGGTTATTCGGTACATCATTGATGCTGAAAACAGTTGCATTGCGGAAGCTGACAAGCTGCAAGCAAGACATTACACCATTGACACAAACTATTTGGTGAAGCCGCTAACCTTCAAAGTCTTTTTTACCGGAAGTTTAACATTAGGATCAAAGACCTCAACATTAGGATCACTTTCCAAAAGAAAATTCGGTTTCTTTACATAACCACATCCACCATTAGCTCTAAACATGCCTTGCATTAACCAGAGGGGTCTTCCATATTCCTGCAAGGGGAGAAAAAGTTAACTGGAAAAATGTGTAACAGAAGTATAGAACATGTACATGCTTCAGACAATGTGATGATGATTAAATTAGAACCTGCATATTAAATGCAACCATCTGAGCTCCYTATATCCATCCGATAAACGGGTTGTAATTCGACGAGTTGATTTTGATTCCCTTAGGGTAGACTCTAAGTATATTTCTTTGTGTAAACCTGAAGAAAGATGTGTAAACCTGATTCAGAAATACRACTCAGAATCATTCGGATAATATTAGCCCTTCTTGATTGTTGTTGAAGATCCAACACAAGTTCAAGCAGTAATAATAAGGCAGAGTGAGTACAWGACAAAATGCAAATCAACTTAATCATCTAATCAAGCACAATGACATAAATGGCTGATATACCTTCATCTTCTTTGATGTGGAGAACTCTCCCATTATATTCTCATTATTGAATTGAAGACTATTTTCAACAAAAATAGATTTTCTAGTCATCTGCAAAGTAAGCAATTTATGGCAGTGTTATGTAGGCCTTTTTCAAAAATTCTAGTCTCTTATCAAGCATTAGGGCTTTAAGTAAGCAATTTGTCAGTGTTTTCCTATCTTGTTTGTTTCTTATTCTATGCTTTTGCTAATCCTAACAATCATAGAACGAAAAMAATACGAGGCTGAACGAGAAWTTTGGAGGACACACTAAGATAKAACGTTACGTTACAACTGCCAGAAATACCTGATGATATCCTTTCCGCACTGATGTGCTGCTTTTTCAATCTGGTCTTCACTCAAACTAAGATGTCTCACCTTATCTGGATCCACCTTAAGGGATTCAACTAGACTACCCTTAGGCTTTCCAGCTCGGATTGAGATAAGTTGCTTGTATTCTGGTGGTGGTGTTAAGTTMTTATTTTCATCATCAACATTGTAATCTGAATCCTCGCAATCATCTCCATTGTCAAYTTCAATATGCTGTCAAAATGGCATACATKATGTTACCAACAGAATTTAGAGGCACTAATTAGAAGAAGCATTCCATGAAAAAATTACCTTTTCACTACTCGTATGATGTTTAAGACTAGGGACTTCCTTTCCCCAAATTTTCTCTTCAGGATCTTTGCTATTCTTCTCTGAATCTTCCTTCACATCCTTAGATCCCAAGTACTCTTTCGAWGGTTTAGTTGATATCACGATATGTTTCTTTAAAGATTCAGGGGATGGAAATTCCTTAAAGCTTTTAGAGTTCATGGTAAACAGTGTTTTCCCAAAGGTTTTAGTGATCACCTACAGAATTAAGCCGTTTTACAATCAGTAAATATAAGTTTCGACAAGTGCAGATCAGTTTCAACTTTTCAGGTAGTAGAAATTTGTATCTACATATGAGGAAAACACTTGTGAGGAGGCGAAAATCATGTTCAATCAGCTATACTCGGAACTCATTTTAAAATGTAAATGTTATTTCCTTTTAAGGCCTTTAGGCTTTAGTATAAGGATCAACTGTGTAACAGGACCATAGTTTTACCTCGGCCATTTTAGCTTGAAGATCAGGGGTAAGGTGGTCCTCCAGAATCATCACAACAGGATATTCGGATGCAGAAAATGCATATTCTTTGATTGACCTCAGACATTTGATGAGAGCAACAGGCGTAGTCTGTGTCCTACATATGATAAGCAAAGTATCAAGAAGGAAGGAAAGAAGTTTGGACTGACTCTGGGAGGTTAAGGTTAGACCAACTATCGAATAGACACAACAAAATCGATACCATTTTCAACGACTAATTATTCAGACAGTAAAAACTTACCCTCCATGAAGAACTTCAACATTCTCTTTAGAAGAGTTGGGCCATATATCCAATTCAACCACCCTCACTGACCTTTGCAGTGCGCGTCTGATAGGAACATCACTACAGTTACTGTTTACTTGATTACCAGTGAGATAAGAATTGTGACCAGTATATATAAAATAATGCGACAACGGTGCAGTCATGTCATGAGGAACAACCTACAGGAATAGGAGAAACTAACACCAGTGAAAAAACTTGTTAAGTTTAGGGTAATAGTATATATATTTCCTAGGCTGCATTCATGAGTTATGCAGCATATATATAAAACTTGATAGAAATGCTTAATTAAGAATGAGATTAACAGACAATGTAAGCAAATGCAACAGCCTGATTTGATTCTGTAGTTCAGATACCAGTTTACTTCACAGCTTATTTCAGTTCAGATTTCAAGTGGTAAGATAGACATATAAATARAAACAGAGTAGACACTAGGAGATGAGACTATCGATCGATCATTCAAGCTCGTTAAAACATAGTTCTGAAAGCGAAAGTGTGAAACAAACTGTAAAGAATCAGAACTTCATCAGGTTATACATTCATAATACTAGTATACTAGTATATATATAGCCTGAATGGAACGGTTAACTGTCAAGTGCAGACATTCCCTATAAGCCTATAGACAGAACGCAGAAGACACGATTTGTCTTCATAAAATCACGGTACAAGTCTAATGTCCTCCAACTGTTAAAATTCGAATGTGCAGGTAAACTTGCAGCAGCTAAGGATATGATTCGGTGAATAAGTAAGGAAACACCACGCCTGATCGATCCTCGATTCCATGGGACTAATAAACATGTAGCCCAGTGAAGCTATTTTGCTTTTGCATCTTCAGAATTGCTTTTATCTTCTACATTATGTCATTATTCCATTGCAGTAAATACAAGCAAAAGGTCTGCTTGACTTTGCTTAATAATAAGTTTGCCAAAGTTCAGAATTTAGAATTGGTTTTTACATCCTACTATTAGAAATTTGGACATTAAAGTGACATTTTTGCAGCAAAKAACCTCTTGAAGGCAAGTTAAATCCTCAAAAAATATTTTTATTGTCAGATGAAATAGGTAATAAGTAGTTATAAAGAAATTTTAGGATAAGATTTTTAATGGAGTTTCATTTTCAGTCACAAGATAAGTTATTACTTTGAGGATGACATTTTTTAGAATTTTGAAAATTTGCAATCACAAGATCAAAATTCTAAGAAAAGTTCAAATTGAATTGTTATTATGAAGCTAACCCCTCCTTTAGTTCAAATTTTTAGCCAAGGTATTTTAGGCGCGGCTTGGTCACGTAGAATAAATGTGTAGTTTGTTCTGTGTTTTCTGTTTTTATGGTTTTTTTCTCCATTGCATTAAAAGTAATAATACATGCTCCTTTAGTCCTCTAATTTACACCTTTTCAAGAGAACATATGGGTAGTGGATAGGTGGAGCATTAGTTCGCAAAACCAAGTACGCCTTACGTAGATTTTCTAAAAATGTTGCAATCGTTACGAGACATCTAACATGAAAATAAATGCGTTCACAAAAAGGGGAATACTATTCGAAATCCACTTTTACTAGAATTAAAGTCCACTTTTCGTGTGAATTTCCCAACACGTCCTTCTTCCAATCCCCTCCCTAACCACCCAACACACCTCACCCAACACCAACAACCACCACCCAAGGCACCCTACCACCAAAAACCACCACCTGACACCACCCTACCACCAACAACCACCACCCAACACCACGTAAAAAACATGTGGACTTTGAATGGCATGAACGCCTATGCAAGGCGTCCATACCATGGTCTGGACGCCTACGCAAGGCGTCCATGCGTTGGTGGTTATGGAGGTGAAGAATCTGAAGGGCAATATGAGAAGTTCACACGAAATGTGGATTTTGATTCCAGTAAAAACGGACTTCGTTTAGCAATCCAGTCACAAAAACCATCCATAATAACGAGTGTTTAGACAACAAGGAAAATAGCGAGTCCAAAGTTAAGCATGCCCCAAAAATCCGATTGGACCTAAAAGATCGACTAATTATAACGGATTTGTACACGACTCTCTGCGGCCCCACCCACCCAATAATCACTTTTATTTTGTGCCGACAACTTATCCCATTGATTGCATTGTTAAAGCAAATAAGACAAAAAAAAACAACAATTACCAGAATTCGATAAGCAGAATCCATTAGAAATGATTAGCTTTGACAACATGCTATTAATTAACAATTAACAATACAAAACTCACCAACACAAACCACTAATTCACAAGATAACAAAACTCAAAGTAAAAGACGAAATTACCCCTGGTTTAAGCGGAGGATTGAGAGTCCCAAAAATGAACCTGAAGAAGCAGTCAAGATTAAGAGCAGACTTATGAAACTGCAAAACAGAATAAAGACTCCTGATTTCTTCAATCTTAGCTTGAGCATATTCAACAGTAGCTTCTTCTTCCTTCTGAACTTCAACCAAGAATCGATGAAAGTTAGCAGCAGTCATAATTGAACCATTTTTAGAGTATTTGTCAAAAAGGGTCTTTATTTTTGCAGGAGCTTCAGACCCCTGATGTCTGAAACTGCTGCTGCAGCAAAAATACAATTTGTATGTTTGTTTTGCCATATTTGGATTTTGGGTTGAATTCTATTGCATGATGTTATTCAAGTAATGGTAATTTTTTTTTTTTTTTTATGATATCTTTTACATATTTATATATGATGGAGTATTTTTGAATGATTAGTAAGGCACCGAAAGAATCAAAGAATGACATTATTTTTTGTGATAGTGATAAGTTGATAAATGATAAGTTTTGTTTTTTGTGATAGTGATAAGTTGATAAATGATAAGTGGTACTGATATTTACTTGTATATTCAACAAGGTAACACCACGTTAACGACTAGGATTGCTTGGAATGAATTTGATCAGGGGATTGCTATTTGGAGTCCAAACCGACTTAAAATGCAGCCGCTTCTACCATGGTAGGGGCGCTTATTTCAAAGTTCAAACGTCCCACCTACAAAAAGAAAAAAAATTCTCAACAAGCTTCGCTTAAGGAGCATTATAAGCAATTCACGCGAAATGTGGACTTTATTTTAAGTTATTATGGACTTCGAATAGCATTTCATATTCATATTTGATTAAGGGTAGTTTGGTATGGACCGTGGGTCTGTGGCACAACCAAAAATAATACTTGGTCATAGAGATAGAGGTGAGCAAAATAAGCCTAATTTGAATCGACAGTCTGACTTGATTTGATTTTTTTATACCCTAGAGCTCAAATGACTTGACAAAGTGTGTGTCTTTTTGGTCTTTTATTATGCCCAAGCGATTGGAATATCCGGACTTGAGCCCTCAAATTTAGGGACGAAGCCTGGTCTGAGTTCAAACCACCAAGACCAAATACCCATTTTTTTCCGACCTGAAGCTTGACTCGAGCTTGAATTTGCTTACATGTTATTGATCTTTTTTTTTTTTTTTAATTCTTGCACCTTTGAAATCGGACATAAGAAGTAGAGAGGAGGAAAAAGGGACCCATGATAAAAGAGATAAAGAGAAAGATAGAATTTATGAGTGAAAAATCAATCCACTACACCCTTTATTCTATAAATTCAATTTGGAATCATTACTTGTTTGGGCTAGGGAAGGGTGGATCAATATTAATTGATTTTGAAAAAATTTGCTAGTGTATTATTCAAGTTTGGCCAAAATTTAAACAATCTTGCTAACGAGCACCTCGGGTGTTAGTTAAGGATTAAATATATTTTCTAAAATGGTTCAAATCTTGAAATGCATGTCAAAATCAAGCGTCAATCGGTATAATAAATATTTATTTCAATCAAATATTTTCCCTTGTAGATAGTTTATCTAACGTCCCGATGGCGCTTCTTAGCATATGCCAATTTTAAATACTAAGGCACTAAGCAATACAATTTACAAGCATAGTGCCTAAGGGATACATCAGTTAATATTAGATAAATCAACAAAGGGCAAAAGAGATGATGTAGTGAAAGATATAACAATGATGRTATTCTCACTCTCACAAGAAGTATACTAAACAACCAAATGAACCATATTTACAATTAAGCAGTTCATACTTATTGCATACTCTGAACTGCATGCCTTGTTATTTCTAGGGGCTAATGGCCTGCCTATTGCATTTCACACACCATGGCAAATGAAGACTACTCGCCAAATGGCGAGAGAATGATTCGAACCAAGGACTAATTAAGAAACTGGAAGTGCATTAGAAGCCTGACTGATTTATACTTAGTTCCCTCACGATTAAAGAGCGGAACACATCGGATACCTTCTCTGAGCTCCCAAACAGGCAAACATGTTTGTCCTCCAAAATCATCTTTCCGAGTCATGTCATACTCATGAACTTCAATCCTAAGGAGTGCAAGTTCAGGAACCCTTAAGTCGAACTCAAACTCCTTATTCCAAACTGGTATCCAGTTATCCTTGATACTTTCTGTTTTTTTCATCACAGTATCAGCTGTCACTCCTGCAATACCAATCTGGCAATGGTATATTTATAAGGATGATCAAGACAACAACTTCGCGCCACCAAAGAGCTATAAAAAGGATATAGGATAGAGCTATCAAAATCTGACTCGACCCCATGCCAATTAAGACGACCCTACATGACTAACCAACTAACTCGAGATGTCATGACCAGACCCGAAGACCAATGTGTGTAAGATATTATGTAGTTTCAATTTCAGATCAGTGAATAAGCACTTGAGAAGACACTAAAAAAATTAATGTATATATGGTGCAATTGTGCAAAGAAAAACTCGAGATGTCAGGCACCCAGGCTGTGTCAATTTTGCAGCTTACCTTAACATAAAAATCTGGAGGAGAACACTTATCAAAATGTGTGTGTTTGAATTCATTATACCATCCGTCTCCCATAATTACTTTCACCTGTAGAATCAAGAAGACAAAGTCAGCACATTATTAATGTCGAAAACAGTTGCATTGTTGCGAGAGTTTACAAGCTGCAGCACTATCCATCTTTCACACAAACTATTTTGTAAAGGCTGCTAACCTTCAAAGTCTTCTTCACTGGAAGTTCAACTTCAGGATCAAAGATCTCAACATCAGGATCACTTGCCAAAAGAAAATCTGGTTTCTTAACATAACCACATCCACTGTTAGCTCTGAACATTCCTTGCATCAACCAGAGAAGTCTTCCACATTTCTATTATTAAAAAGAGATTTTATCACAAGTTGTATGGTGAGACTACTAGTGTATATACAATAGAATGTGTACATGCCTTTGACAAAGTGAGATTAGAACCTGCATGTTAAAAGCGACCATCTGAGCTCCATATAACCATCCAATAAGAGGGTTGTAATTCGACGAGTCAATTCGTGTTCCCTTTGGGTAGATCCTAAGCAAGTTTCTCTTTGTAAACCTGAAAATTTAGGAAATCAAACATTCTAATTAACCACTGAAGTACTACTTACAATCTTCGGATGATATTACATTCTAATTAATAATATTATACTGAAAATGCCTCTCTAATATAAAACTCTACAGCTGCCAGAAATACCTGACTACATCTTTTCCATAGTGACGTGCTGCCATTTTAATCTGGMCTTCACTCAAACTAAGCCGTCTCACCTTATCTGGATCCACCTTAAGGGCTTCAACTAGACTACCCTTAGGCTTTCCAGCTGGAATAGCAATAAGATGCRTGTATTCTCTACATTCTGGTGACGGCGTAGTGTCTATTGACTTGCTATTTTCATCATSATCGTTGTCGTCTGAATCCTCGCAATCATCTCCATTGTCCAACTCAATATGCTGCAGGTGGCAAACATCATATTACCAACAGAAACTAGGGGCACTAAAATAGAAGAGTTATAAGACATGAATACCTCTTGACTACCCGTATGAGGTTTAAGACAAGGGACTTCCTTTCCCCAAACTTCCTCTTCGGAATCCTTGCTAGTGCTCTCTGAATCTTCCCTTACAGCTTTAGATTCTAAGTACTCTTTTGGAGGTTTAGTTGATATCATGAAATGTTCCTTTAGTGATTCTGGTGATGGAAATTCCTTACAGCAGCATGTAGAGTTCGGGGTAAACAATGTTTGCTCAAAGGTTTGAGTGATCATCTAGTCAATTCAATCACTTTACAATGAGTAAAAATAAGTTCTGACTAGGATAAATTAGTGAGAAAAGGCACTAGAGAATTAGGGGAAATCAGGTTCATTCAGTAATACTCCGTATAATATTCAGTAAAATCGATTTGATCTGTAATACAAGTAGCAATTTTCCCTATTCTAGACATTGCATCAACTGTATGATAACAGTATCACAGGCGAGGTTTACCTCTGCAGTTTTCGCTTGAAGATCAGGAGTAAGGTGGTCCTCAAGAGTTATCACAACAGGATATTTCGATTCAGAAAAGGCATGTGCCTTGATGGACCTCAAACATCTGATGAGCTCAATAGGTGAAGTCAATGTCTTCCTACACATGATAAGAAAAGAAACAGCAGACTTACTAAAGGAGGCCAAGCTACCTATTGCCACAATAACATGAACGAAACCATTTTTCGACTCAATACTAAGAGAGTAACAAGTAATAACATACCCTCCAAGGGCTCCATGAAAAACATCAACATTGTCTTTAGAAGAATTGGGCCATATATCCAACTCAATCACCCTCACTGACCTTCGCAGTGCACGTACAATGGGAACATCACTACAGTCACTGCTCACTTGATTACCAGTGAGATAAGAATTGTGACCAGTATATATGAAATAGTGTGACAACGGGGCAGTCATACGTTGAGAAACAACCTACAAGTATATAGAAGCGAACATTAGTGGAGGAACCAGTAAGCATACAGAAGCACGAAACAGCTTGATACGGCTCTGCAGTCCTGGAACCAAATTAATTACTTCACAGCTGATTTTAGTTCAGATGTTAAGTGGTAACCAAAACCCATTCAAGGATGGTTTTCAAAGTAATACAAGCTGTAAAGAATGAGAACTTGATCAGGATGCACACACAATGTACTGATGGATATTGTAGCAATTAGCATCATACATACTGTATGAATCGATATTCGATTAGATTTGAAGCGCATACATCCCCATAAGGCATATGGAATCATGGTACAAGTCTGTTGTCCCCCATCTGTCCAATTTTTCATATGCTAAGAATATGATTCAGTGAATAAATACCACTATTGATCAATCATCAATCCAAGGGACTAATCAGAATGAAACTCCTGCTTTTTCTTCTTCAAAATCGTACTCCATAATTATCTTCTACTACATTTTTCCATGGGTAAACACAACACCCAAAGCATCACAGTCACATAGACAGTATCTATAGATCAGTGATACACTCAACAAAGATTTTTTAAAACTCAAAAGGACCAAATTAAAATAGTATCTCAACATCAATGATGATAAGAGAGGTTTGATCATCTCAAAATGCTAAAATAAGAGTGTTCAATAGTAAAATTTTGAAAGAGTTTTGAGGTGAGAAAGCTAATTTTATAAAAGCTTAATTTTTTTGGTTGAATATAAACTAAAAAAAGCTAATATTTAAGAGCTAATTGCCAATTAATTTTATTCATAAAGTTAATACACTAGTACAAGCTAAATGTTAACTCACATATTTTAGTGGCTTTGGGCAGTCTTCCTCACAATCTAGCCCATCCAATGATCACCTCTACTACGACCAGATAATTTGTCTTATTAAACAAAACAAACCAAGTATAAACCAAAACTGAACATCATATCACACATTTCACACAACTGACTAAGCAAAAAATCCAATCTTTAATTAAGTTCAAACATGCAATTAAGTATTAAACCCTAAACATCACAAAATTCACCAAATAAAACCCAAAAAAAAGTGACACATTAAATCAACAAAGTATTAAATCATGAAATCAATACCTCGTGTTTAGGAGAATCAAGCGGAGGATTAAGATTCCCAAAGAGAAACCTGAAGAAGCAGTTAAGATTAAGACCAGACTTGTAAAATAGAACTACAGAATTATAACATGACCTTATTCTTCAATCTTAGCTTGAGCATATTCAACAGTAGCTTCATCTTCCTTTTGTACTTCAACCAAGAAACGATGAAAGCTAGTGGCAGTCATTGTAAGTCCATTTTCAGAGTATTTGGCAAACAGGGTCTTAATTTCAGCAGGAACTTCTGACCCTTTGTGTGTGAAGGTTCTACTGCAGCATAAACACAGTTTGTATGTTTGCATTGACTTATTGGAAAACTAAACAGATTGAAGTTGTGACAAAATTGTGCAGTTTTAATTGAAATTGCATGGTGTTTGTGCATGAACACCTTTTATAACCATTTGTTTCGTACGTCTTCGTGACGATATTGATATTGATATCGATATTGATATGTTTCGTAGTGTTTTGTGACGATATTGATATTGATATTGATATTAGATAAAGGATACTGATACCGTGATACGTGATACGTGATACATGATACATGATACGCACTCGAATCGACCGTTAAGGGTTGCACACTTGCACATACGAAGGGAACAATTACAATGGGATTATATTCGGATTGTGCTTTGTCCTAACCCACTCTGAGTCTGGAGTTGACATAAGGAAGACTAGAAGAATTATGCTCCACTGATTTTTAGTCTTATGGATTCCTTCGCTAGTTAGCTCTACATACTATCTGCCAGGTGGTGCACGGAGTCACGGAATTCGCCAAAACTTTTTTTGCATGTTACATAACATTTTATTTTTTTTGGTGAACAACCAGGGTGACAGCAGTGACTAATTCTCTCGTCCCGAATGCTTCACTTAAGGATAAAGGATTGACCAAGGATCTTTTTTCATTCCCAAGGGTCATGATTCGAACTTCTAACCTCTTGATCAAGGGGCTAGGTGACCAACCACCATGCCAAAACAACTTGGTTGCATGCTACATAACATTGTTTTACAAGTGCATATGAGTTCCCTTTTCAGCTATATATGATAATTTACATTTTGTATAATCACTAAATATATGAAGACATTGGTAAACAAAATGAATGTAGCATTTAACCGAAAAAAAAAATGAATGTAGCAGTTATACGGTACATTATCCGGTTGTACGTACGACGAACTTGAATGCATCATATGTTTTTTCAATACAAAACTAGTTGATTGATTATATTATGAAACTAATTGATTACGGATAATATTAGTATGTCTTTATTTTGCAAGGCCTTGTTTCCGTCAACTGAATTTTGCTGGACTGAACTTATTTTTACTAAAAAAGAATGACATAAGTAAGATATTACCAATATCTCTTGTAAGCCATGCTTAAAGTGCATCTATACACAATGCAAGAACATGGTACATACTACATATAACAAATGAAAAATTAAATTTCTAAGTAAAGATTATTAATCCACTAATCCAGCAAATAGTACATGCATTATAAGATAGTCTAAAATCTTGGATCATGTAATTCAAAATAATACATGATTAATTCAAATCTCATAATCCACCTATATAATTCATAAACGTAGAAATAATATTGTGGCAATCACTTATATAATTAGCAACCATGATCCCAGTAAATCAATTCAATCACTGATTGAAGTGATTATTGACTTATTGTGTGATTGCATTTTTTGTGAGGAAAGAATCAAGCATTTGCATATTTAAACCATAAATATAATTGCTATAAAAAAAAGTATATTTGATATACTATGATATAATTTGTATAAGGTAAGAAATTAAATTTTGAACGTTTAATTATTATTTCCTCATTTTCTTGATTCTATACATCATACATGTTATATAAATGTAACACAAAACTAAGCTTAAACCATAACAAAAACATTTCATCTCTGAAAAAAATTCTTGAATGATGGCAATAATACTATCATCTCCTAATGTCAATTCTCTTCTTTTTTCATCAATTCTCACATTTACTCTAATCTTCATTTCTGCAACAAATGGAGCCATTGTAGACCAACAAGGCTTCACCCTTAATCTTATTCACCGCGACTCGCCCTTGTCTCCCTTYCACAACCCTTCCCTAGACAAGTATGAGAGTCTAGGGAAGTCCATCCACCGMTCGATAGCCCGTGTCAACCGGTTGGGTCAACCAACATCGGTGTCTCCTAACGACGTAGTGTCCACGGTGATTCCTGCTAGGGGGGAGTACGTGATGGAGGTGTCGATTGGCACGCCACCCGTGCGACAATTTGGGATAGTTGACACGGGAAGTGACCTCATTTGGACACAATGTCAACCTTGTGTCAACTGTTARGAACAAGTAGTCCCTATTTTTGACCCTAGAAATTCTTCTAGTTTTAAAGCCCAATCTTGCACYTCAAAAGCATGCCYAGACTTGTCCCCGGACCAAAGGATGTGCTCTACCACTAGAGACATTTGTGGTTACTCTTATAGTTATGGAGACCAATCCCACACTATCGGGGACGTGGCCCTCGAAACCTTAACCTTTCAGTCTGTGACCGGTCGTCCAACCTCGTTGCTTAATGTTACCTTTGGTTGCGGTCATGATAATACCGGCACGTTTAGGAAAGAAGGTTCTAGTCTCATAGGTCTAGGGGGCGGTCCACTTTCGTTGCCATCCCAAATTAGCTCATCTATTGGTGGGAAATTCTCGTATTGCTTGATCCCCTTTACGCAAGGGAATTCTACGAGCAAGATTAATTTTGGAACGAAGGGAGTAGTATCTGGGCCTGGTGTCGTTTCCACGCCCATAGTACAAGGTGAAATTCCCACTTTTTATACCCTTACCCTTGAGTCAATAAGTGTTGGGACAAAAAGAATACCATTTTACAATCGAAAACGTTCTTCTGTTTCATCAACTGATGATTACGGGAGTAGTTCAGGGAATATCGTCATCGACTCTGGTACCACACTGACCTTTTTGCCGGAAGAATTGTTCACCGACTTGGTAAGTGCCTTGACTCAGGCTATCAAGGGTAGGCAAGTGGACGATCCGACAGGGGCGCTGGTGRTGTGTTACCAAGCTTCCAGAGATCTGATCATTCCTGATGTAACAGCYCATTTTACAGGCGCAGATGTGGTATTGAAGCCTGACAATACATTTATCGAAGTTGCGAAGGGCGTGGTGTGCCTTGCAGCACTACAATCAGACGAGGTTGGGACTGCAATATTCGGTAACATAGCTCAAATCAATTATTTGGTGGGATATGATACCGAGGAAAGGACWGTCTCCTTTAAGCCAACTGACTGCACCAGGGTGCAGTAAAACAAGATCGAATAAAACTTAGCTAGTGCCTAGAACTAGAAAAGGATTAGTTTGTTGCTGTTCTCTAATTTGAAAGATTGATTTCTATCTTATTGCAGTACATTTGTTTTTCATGTGTTAGATTGCTTGTAAGAACTATGTTTTATGAAATGAAATGAAATCAGCTGATGGTGTGTGATCAAATAAAAGAAAATATTGCTTTCTTTTCTTACTGTTTTGTTTTTGTTTTGCATAAATCCTCCCCTACTCAAGAGTCATGATAATATTTGATTCAGGAGGCGGCCAAAATGTCTGTACGGACAATAGGCTGTCAAGTCGATCTCCTGACATCACTCTAGCAGAATCTAGGAAATGACAATCAGAAGGAAGCATAACAAAAACAGCATGAGTTTCAAATGAGCTTCACCACTTCTTCTTATTATCTGACAACATAAATTAAACACGAACTCTGTAGTACAACAACGGCCGAACACAGCATGTATCAAGGATCAATCTGTATCCACCAAGTCACCAACTAACAACACGAAAAAAGAAGGGGGAAAAAAACCACCCCAATAACTGCTGCATTCCTCCCCTCAACACTCAATGTCAATATGTCATTGAGTCCTAATGCAAGCCACTCGGAACATGAVAACACTGAGTGACCTTGGCTATACACTATAATCAATATGCAGAAACTAACCACGTACAAGTTAAGTGAAGTTAAACTTCATCAAAAGCCGAACAGATGGGAGTTTCTCTCCCTTCCTATCATAAAGTCGGACAGACCTGATCCCGGTCTTAAGCTCTGATATTGGCAAACATGTTTGGCCTCCAAAATCATCCTTCTCTGACATGTCATATTCTCTTACTTCAATTTGAAGCAGAGCCAACTCTGGAACAGTTAATGGGAATGTGAACTCTTGATCCCAAACGGGTACCCAGTCATCTTCYATCACTTTTGTTTTATCCTTTGCTGAATCAGCTGGAACACCCAGTATGCGAAACTGCTCGCGTTTAAAAATAACATATGCATCAGATTGAAAACAAGTACTCCGTAAATCAAATTATCAACCGCCACATATATCAAGATTATCATGACTAGGAGTCTAGGACAACGTTCCTACTTCAGGCCAAAAACCACCCTCAAGTAGTGCCATCAATATTAATATCAACAATCCCTATCTAAAGAATAATACCAGCTTTAAGTCCAATTTCACATCTTGAACTAAGTCGATCCTTCTACAACAACGCCTGTCATTAAAATACCARTCAACTATGGATAGTTTAAATCGCGATGGAATCATTGTACATATAATATACAAGTTAATGGGATATGAAGCTACGCTTAATCCAACTAAATTTTATGCAAACTTGCACATTAATGTGGTTTCCAGTTTCATATAATCTCACATCAATTTGCAGRWTTGTGATTCTAGAGCTCCTTCAGAAGTAATTCAAAGCACAAAAATCCTTGGTTAAGGACAGGACAGTCACAACTAGAGTATCAGTTCTACGTCCATATCCAGTATGGTTGATATTTGGATCGATAATGAACAAGTCATCATTCAGTTTTCATCCAGACCTTTATATAACTACAAACAAACAGACCACAAAAAGGCAGGAGGACTAACCTTCACATAAAAGTCAGGTGGAGAAAAGGTATCGAAGTGAGTTTTGCTAAAATCRAAACGCCATCCATCACCCATGTATACCCTAACCTGCAAGTGATGCAAGTGTCATGCATATGAGTTCAACTGAAAATTGAAAAGTAGCTAAGCCACAAGCCTGAAAATCATTAACTGATTAACCAACTAACCTTAAGAGTCTTCTTTACTTCTGATGACGCTTTTGGATCAAATACCTCCCCATTAGGACCTTTTGACATGAGAAAGTCAGGCTTTTTGACATAACCACAGCCACCATTAGATCGAAACATCCCATTCATCAACCAAAGAGATTTACCATATCCCTGCAAATGAAGGAAAGAGTGTATTGAGTTAAAGCCATCAAACCTAAAAAATTGGAAAACCGATATCAATGACAGAAATGGAACATGGGAGAAAAAACACTAAACATCTGAACCTCAAATCAGATAGTGAACACATGAGAATATGATTATATGAGTCAATCTACCATAAGATAAAAGGCTGATAAGTACAACAAAATAAACAGATTTGTGRYCTGCTAAGTTTCTTAAATTTGTGTTCTCAACTTATGCCTTCTKAAATTATATGAAGAATCTCTACGAGATTTCATCATCAAATTTTGCAATATGATAGTTAGCAAATGCTTTTTCAGCTAAAATATACACAATTCTTGCAGATTCTTGGCATAAAGGGGGGATGGAGATCCAACTATATATCTTTGTTAAAAAAATTAAAAGAAAAAAAACACAGAGCAAGTTTGATTCATAAAGCTACCTGCATGTTAAATGCAACCATTTGAGCCCCATGCATCCACCCAACCAATGGCTCATAATTAGAAGATCTAATACGCGTTCCCTTCGGATATATCCTGAGGAAATTTTTCTGTGTAAACCTGCACTTTCAACAAGCAGGAATTAGTGAGTTCAAAGAAACAAAAACAAAAAATTGCTGCAGGTAAAGGACAGCATACAAAAGAAACAAAAAACACAGTACTAACCTAACAACATCAGGTCCATAATTCAATGCAGCCCTTTCGAGACCCTGTTCACTCAAACTAAGACGTCTGACATTCTCCATACCATTTCTAAGTGCTTCTCTCAAACCATTCTTTGGCTTCCCAGCATGAATAGCAATAAGACGTTTGTACTTTGGTGCACCCAATTGACCAGATTTACCATCTGATGCAGTATCACTGTCTTCATCGTCTGCATCACTATCACTATCACCTGGTGTCTCACCAGGCTGTGCATCATCTCCTGAAGAACCCGGTGAGGTGTTCCCTTTTTGTTTGGACTCAAGGTATTCTTTTGGCGGTTTAGTGGAAAGAATAATTCTGAACTTCATTTCTTCAGGTGAAGGAATTTGTTCCAAGTGCTGAGTTTCGGGATAGTATAATATATCCCCAAAAACTTCAATCACCATCTAAAAGCAAAGCTAACATGTCATCATATTATAAAAAAATAAATTAAAAAAACACCCTCAAAATAATGAAGCAGGAAACAGAATTTTCATGAAGGGGAAAAACAATAGTCTGTGGAGAGCTACCTTCGCAACTTTAGCTTGAAGGTCTGGCGTAAGGTGGTCTTCCAAAGTTATTATCACCGGATATGGTGATGTTGTAAAAGCATGTTCTTTGATGGACATCAAACATTTCAAGAGCGGCACTGGAGTTGTTAAGGTCCTAAAATGAATCCAATTCCAAAAGGCTAAAATATTTTAGAAAAATATACGAAAAGATGTTGAAAAATAACAAATGACAAGACAGAGAAATAGAACAGGAAGAAGTTTACACCTTCCATGAAGAACATTGACATCATCTTTTGCTGAATTAGGCCAAATATCGAGTTCAATCACCCTAACTCCTTTCTGCAATGCCTTAATTATAGGTACATCACTGCAGTCGCTACTGAGTTGATTCCCCGTTAGATAAGAATTATGGCCTGTAAATATGAAATACTGTTGCATAGGAAGAGTCATATCATGGTGCACCTGTGAACAACATATGCATTATGTCAAGAGCAGAACACAAACAAAATCATTCATGACATGTAGGAAAACACTTAGTGCAAACAATTAATCTATATAATATATTATAAAGGCYTCAAGTTACTAGAATAACTATTAGCCAGCAGGAAAGAAGTCCAGGACATGCCAAACATTGACATTAAGAGTTTGCATACATTGGTGTTTGTTAAGGTGGTAAGTTCATGCTTGTACACTTGCAATTAACTATCTTCATTGAGCATATGATTTTATACATTGAGTCATGCCTCAAACAAGAAGTTTCACCTTGAGCAGTAAACACGCATACTACATAAAATGCATTGTTAATCAGGTCTGAAAATTTGTCAGAAAGATGCAGGAAGAAGTTCCCTTTTACGGCCAAAATAAAACACAATACCATCCTCATTGACAACCACTTTAGCCAATTTCCTTAATTTGCAATCTCAATCAAAATAACAATCTATATCAGCCGACAGCCGGCCAGCCTCAAGTCTCATGAGTCATGACCCATTCTCCTAAGATATATCAATTCTAGTAATCCCATTTATCACCTACCAAAAATGCATTCATAAAGTCAACACAATCCAACAATACACACCCAATTCCATAGCGCAGGCTGCACATTAACAATCAATGATAGTATAATGCCCAATCGATCATTTAATCAACAAAAATTTCAATCACAAAACATCAATTTAACCTCACAACATATCACCTCAATCATCTTTTCTTCATCATTTTACATTCATAAACCCTTCAACGTTGCAATTGCAATCGCAATCACAAGCACAATTAACACACAAACAAGAAACAACTAACTACTCACTTTGTCATTTACTCATTTCCTCCCAAAAGACAAAACAAACAGAAGTTTATACTATTCACGTCCCAACAAGCCAAACTAAACTTTAATTACATCTAAAAATTACTTCTAATCACAAAACCCCACTTATTACCCATCTTTTTGCTTCACAAAAAATCATTTAAAACTTCCCAAATAATTCACCACTAATCAAAATTAACTGCCTAAAAAACAAACAAAAACATGAATAAAAAGTGGAGAAAAACAATTAAGAAATTACCTTAGTATTAAGAGGAGAATTAAAATCATCGGAAAAGAGAAAGAAGAAGAAATCATCAAGAGTCAACCCTTGTCTTGTAAACTTGCTAAGATGTCTCCTTTGTCGGAGAATATCATCAAGAAGACGACTTGCGTCGGCTTCAGAGAAATCCTCGGCCTGGAATTCCACCATAAAACGGCGGAGTTGCGCCGCATTCATGTGGGTCCCTTTCTCAGAGTAGATTGCAAACGCTTCCACCACATCAAACGGCGGTTGCGTGTCGTTGATCTTAAACTTTCTGTTGAAACACATGAACATCTTGTAATTGTGATGTGTACTGCTACTCCCCATTTTTYATTTTGCTTGAATCAAATCAAAGTTATCAACTTTATGAAAGAATGGATTAAAGGGTATCTGAATAAATGATCAAAATGGTGATCAATGAAATAGATTGATCGGAAAAAATGGTGAAAAAGTAAAGATTGAAGAATGTATGTTTTGGGGTTTTTCAGGTGGTACTAGGAAAATGATTGAAAGATGAAATCTTTTTTGTTCGGAATGTAAGAAAGATTGTTGTGGTGTGACTTGTGAGATTCAGAAAAAGTGGAAATAAACAAGAGAATTTAAAGTTGCACTCTTATTCATACGTCCAATTTATATATGTGGGTTTAATTTGTGATTGGTTCAATTTTTTTGTTTAACTTTTTGATTAAGTTTTGATTTTAATGGGTTTAATTTGTGTAATATACAGTCAGAGATAGAGAGTTGTTGCCAATCTTGCCATCATCGTAATTCGTAATATTGTTTGGTTGACCGTTATAAAAATCAGTTAACACGGCTTCGTTTGAACGTTTCGTTTCATTTCTCTTTTTCCCGCCGTTTCGGTTACTCTTTTAACTGTTGTAAATCTCACAAGTACACTATAATGGGTTTTTTATGACAATCCACATGTGACTTAGGAGTTAGGACGATAAATCTTACACTAAAAGTATTCGAAAGTTGTAATGTACGTAGCATGAAACGTTTTGAGTTTCGAAAACGGAAACGGAAAAACGTCAATTTCAAAAAACAAAAAAATGGGAAAACGTTTACAATAATTCAAAAATTAAAGATTTTATCAAGAAAAAATGTTAAATTGTGTTAAAAATAAGCTATGTTGGGTCAAATGTCCTATAAATGAAAAATATAACTTAAATTTCATTGAAAATATATTGAGAAACGGGAAACGAATAATGTTTTTATTGCACAGAAACGTTAAAGATGGAAACGAAGTTTCCTAGAGGTTTTCGAGTTTTCAAGTTTCCGAAACGCTGAAACATCACGTCTCAAAGGTTTCCATACTTCATATGTTGTAATCACCTTAAAAAGCTCAGGATTCGAATTGTTTCTCTTATTATCATAGTACAGAGAGTATATGATTTTCGAGTATTTGATTTTGTGATCTGTGAAATGGATTTAGACTCCCTATGATAATAAGCGCGTCTCAAAACCATTTGACACATGTACTTTTGAGGTTATTTTTATTTTAGTTCGATATCCTAAAACTTTGCTAGTTAATTGCTTTAATTTAGCTCTGCATGCAACCAGTCTAGTGTTGATATTAACTTTTTTTTATCCCTTGCACACACAAATAAAAATGGAAATAATTAAAACGTCCTGCAATATAAACCATCAAAAACATCATAAGCAATTTTACTTCTCCTGAAATGCTTAATCATGATTTTGTAAGTCATATGCTATCTTATAACCACTTGTCTACCATATAATATGGAAATTTCATAATGGGTTCTCAGTCTTTGTTTAAGCAAGCAAGAAGATCTTAAATCATTGAGATAATGCATAGAGACCCACCAACCATCCCACGCCTCATTCAATTGAAAATTCTAGCACAGTGGCATGCTCTAACCGGGAGAAATGATTAATGCAACAGTGGGATGCATGAATCTATGCAGCACACGTCTGTGTGCTAAAATTTCTCGTGATATGACAAAATCACGCTAAAATGAGTAAAAATGAATCAAGAATATGATAAAATGAATTAAGTATATGACAAAATCACACTATAATTTATTTTAAAAAAAAAAGACAACGTGGGGCCAATTTTTTTGTCTTCACTTGAGATGTGGCCCATTTGTTGACGATTTTATCCTCATGCTGCATGGATTCATGCAGCACTATCCTGCATGTATCATGACAGAGCATTGTGCTCTTGGCGCTCTTAGATGTAGTTTTTTGACATTTAAATTCTAGACTAGAAATAAGACATTGTAAATCTGAGACATATATATATTTACGTCAATTTTATTTTAAGACATTTTATATTTAATTATGATATTAACTTTCAAATGTATTTTTAAAAAAAGACTTTTAACTCAATAAAAATATAAAATATAAGGATATATATTTTTGGGTTTTTCTAAGCTATACCCTCGAGTTTCTTCAGTTTCTAAGTTGTATCCATGCTTTTTAGAAATTCTAAGTTGTGCCCTCCAATTTCTCCAAATTCTAAGCCATGCCCTTATTTCACTTAAATCATTTAACTATGGTTAATTATAATAATTTAAAAGAAAAGGAAAAAAAAAACAAACCACCACCAACAAACCACCCACGTCACCTTAATTACCACAACCATAGTCGTCTCCTTATGATAATTTAATTAGTTAAGTAATTTAAGTGAAATAAGGGTATGACTTAGAATTTGGAGAAATTAGAGGACACAACTTAGTATTTCTAAAAAGCATGGGTACAACTTAGAAACTGAATAAACTCGAGGGCACACCTTAGAAGAACCCTATATTTTTTAAATTTAACTTACATTGTACTCTTGTAAATTCGAATTAAATTGAGTGATTTCAGACAAATAGTAGTAATTTCAAATAAATAATTTTTCTCACAAATACGATCAAATTTATAACTAACTACTAAAACACAACATTGTTGATGTCATCTAATCTATTGTCACATGTCACATTCTCATAAAAAAAATTCCCTCCAAAACTAATATTGACATCATTTATCTTTTCTTTTTAAAAAAAAACATTTGTTTAATCTTCTTAATATCTAAACCTAAATAATTAATGTTTCCTTCAGGATTTAATGAGATTATTAATGATTTGATTTCAAATTCTTAAATAATAAATGATTTCATCAAAATTTAATGAGATTATTTTTTTAAAAGAAATTAATTAGATAAGATTATGAGTATTTGCTTTTTGAGAAAAATATAAAAAATATATAATTTGTTTTCTTTATCAAAAATAAAAACAAATAAATTGTGCAACACACGGCCGACACGGGGTTAAAGAGAGAATAGTGATTAGTAAAAAATTTATTTCATCACTATATTTTATTATTTATTTTTTTTRRTTTTTTTCATATGTAATTTTTTAATTCTATCCTAACAATCCTTTCTAAATAATTTACCATGTTGCCATCAAATTCTTTAATTTTTTTTATGAAAGATTTTTGTATATATAAAAAAACTCGATTTTTTTTTCTATATTAACGGTGCATTGCACGGGAAGCTAATCTAGTATTTTTAATAAGTTCAAACAAGTTTGATAAATAATAATTTTAGTGCATAAATAAGTTGAGTGATAAGTATTTGTGTATCTAATAATTAACCTACAAAGTACAAACCTATTTATTCGAAAAACATTACTCATTTTTCTTGAGTGAAAATCGTGTAAGTACCGTGGATGACGATTAGTAGGATAATCCAAAACGTGTTTTGTTTTGATTAATTAAATAAACAGTTTAGATGTGATTTGGCAGATAATCCAAAAAAAAAGTAGAGGGAGACAACTACTTTGTGTTAAGTAGCAATGAAACTTCCAATATGCATGCTCTGACTTTACACCACCTAACAAAGTATTGGTCTCCGTTCGAGGTTTGCACATTACTCATTCTGCAAAATCTTCGATTTCCTTTTACTCGCATCACTTTAAAAAAACACTAATTTTTATGATAATGGATAATTTTTAAAGAGGAGAGATATAAAGTGAAAATAAAAATAATTAGAATTTCATGTGATTATAGAGATAAATATATACTCCGTAAATAAAATTAGTTTCACATGAAAAAAGTGATGCAAGTAAATTGAAACTTTTTAAAATAAAGAAAAACGACTAAATAAAAAAAGTACTTTCTCCATCTCAAATTAAACGCATAAATCAAATTTTACGTATTTCGAGATTGAGATTTAACAATGTAAATGAGCAAATTAATTAAAATAATTTTAACACAATAAAGTTATAATCTTATTTTTCATTATGTTAAAATTATTTTGAATAATTTGCTTGTTTATTTTGTTAAATTTCAATCTTAAAATACGTGAAATTTAATTTGTTGCGTTTAATTTGATACAGAAAAAGTATATTATATAGGACGTTATGCACTTTAATAATTAATACAAAGCTACGTTATATTAGACTATAAATCTTATCATTAGTGGATGATTAGCTAGTTTCACATGGATGGCATTGGTTTTTTATATCGGTTTTTTATATATTCATTACCACTTTTCCTTATTAATTACATGTTACTATATATTAGGTACGAGATAGTTACCCACACAATGCACTAGTTCAAAAGGCTATCTTCTTTCTTAAGTAAGAGGGCATTATACTACTTAGCTTCTTAACACGTACTTGTAGAGTTGTAGATAGCACATCACTACATCATGTAAGCATTAGATGACCAACTTTTAAGAAGAAAAAAAAAAGTCTTTTCAAACTTGCGTAAAGGTAATTGACTTATAAATAAATAGATAAATTTTTTATTAAATACGTATCATTTCTAAAGATTGTGCAAAACTCACGACAATTTCATACTTTAACTCTATCTATATTTATTCTTTTTTAAAAAATTACTTACGGGACTGCAAAACCCGTCAAAATAAGGGTTGTGTCTGATAGAGTATATAATATATTCTTGGACTTCAACCATCACTTAAAACTTTTGGTTGAAATGGTCCGATTAACATGGTATCAGAGACAGCGTGACACAGAGATCACGGATTGAGGCCTAAAAATACAATATATATACTCTATCACTTCTCATCACATGAAAGACTCTTTGATCTATAAAAATTAAATATACTTGAAGTTGATAATTTATCACAAAATCTCAAGCTGAGCAACGTTATTGATGATTATTACATAATGTGGCAAAAGGCTAAGAGAATGGTTGTGTACAATTTTCAATAGTACTCCACCAGTAAACTATAGAGTTAAATAGATGAAAGTGAATAATCCGACTATACGAGTATAAATCAACAATTACATATAACATGACTTTTTCCAACTCGTTAGTCACTGCAAGTACCTGGTTGATCCACTTAATTGAGGTAATTCCGTGACAATCTTGTAATTTATAAAGTTAGAAATAACACCATGTGATATTTTAAACATTTTTATAAATTACCGTACAAGATTTCCTCTCAATCGTCTTCCCAATTCCTAAAGCAATCTTGTGGATCAACCGAGCATGCCTCCAAATAATTTATAAGGACGAAAATGATTTCACGTGATATTATTAACACCCTATAAATTACTACTTCTATAATTATTTATGCGCAACAAAGTAATATTTTATAATACTCAAATAATACACATAATTAGTTACGGAGGAAGTACGAGATTTCCCTATAATTGTCTTCACAAATCAATCCGATGGATCAAACAAGCCCAAAATATACAAGCAGATCCATAATTTTTGTTAATAAACCCAGATCTCAGTGGGCCCAAGTGCCCCACCCACAATTCCTACCCAAAAATATAAAACCATTTTGAAAATTCCACAAAATGTTAACAAAAAGAAAGGAGAAAAAAAAAATCAAAGTTAGCGAGTGAGTGAGTGAGAATAACAATGGTGATGTCGAAACGAATTGTATTGCCTGCACTGCTATGGCTTCTTGCTCTCTTCGGATTTTTACTTCTCATTGTGGTAAATTTTCCTTCTTTTTCTTAATTTATGATTGATAGTTGAGATTTATATTTCACCGCTAAAAGTTTTCAATTTTTTTTTGTCTAAATTAGTATCTTTTGATTGTAGTTGACACTTTCATGATGAGATCAATTCATTCAATTGCAATTCTGTGTTGTATGCTAGAAATTTGTACAAAAGATGTAACATTTGAAGTTTGCTAGCATTTATATCAATTGTATGGTCAGAAATCTTATTACATTGTTTTGTGTATTGCTTTATTTTGATTTGGAATTATTGAAAAATTTCAACTTGCACCAATTTTTTGGTGGATTTCATTGCAGAATCATTTGAATGATGCTGGGTCATCTCAAGTGCAGAAAGTGAGCGATCAACATGTTAAAAGTGAGAAATTGGGCACAGTTAATGAGGTGAGCTCATTGTTTGAGTGTATTTTGATTGGTATTTGGTATCCCCCTTATGAAATTATTAGGGTTTCGAGAAATTTTTACTTGTCATATAAGTTTATACTACTMATTTGCATTTGGTATTCATTTTGTTGGGTTATTATGTGTTTTAAGGGGAAGGTGGAGGATGGTGGAATCAATCAAGTGACTCATCGGGTTTTCTTTGATATCGAGATTGATGGGAAACCTGTTGGTATGTTTTGTCGGTTTTGTTTTGATACATTAATTTTAGAATTGTTTGAATTATTGATGGGATTTGAAGTTGTTGTATTGGAAATGTGGGAGATGATACATATGCAAATTTGTGTTTATTGTGCTGAATTGCTAAATTATGCTGTCTGCTCACGATTGAATAGTTTAACTTAACTAGAAATTGTTCCTAGGGTATGATTAGTACAGAGTAATTGAAAATATTCAGTCTTGTAGAAGAGCAATCATTGTGATTTTCTGTTTCCATATAATATTGTCCTAAATTTTGTGTAGCACACATTGCCTTCCTACTCAAATCTAATTGATGTGACTACTATTTGTAATCTAATGTACTCATAGAGTAACAGCTAACCCTAATGAAACTCTTTCAAAGTTATATGGAGTTATATATAGTAGCCTTGAATTTAATTTAATTTAATTTTTAAAATATAATGCTCCGTTTGACAGGGTGTAATTGATTAAAGCATTTTCAAACGGAAATTATTTTTCATGAATAAATTTTTACAATGAAAATTTCATCTTGTCTATTAAACTTTTCCTTTGTCTGGTTGCATGAAAATTGAATTTCCATTTTAAGGGATTAATGATTTCCTTCCAATTTTGGGAGAAAATTATTTTCATCATGGTGGAAAACAATTTTACAACCCTATATTTCTCCTAATCTTCCAACTCAAACCAACAATGGAAAATGGATGGAATAGTTTTTAGTAAACCTTTTTCACCGTACCAAACATACCTAAGATTTCTTACTCGAGAAGGACGAGAACTCTAGACGCATTGAATGATAATTCTTTTTATAGGGTGTATTGGCATAAGTTGCACCATTTTCTTGAAGTCACATGCATGAAATAATGTGTTAGGCTGATAGCTGAAATGGCTTTAAAAGATGTTAAAGTAGAAGAGAAATAAATGAAATGATTTTCCTAAGAGAGATCATTGTCTTCAAACATTAGTGGGAACGAAGGAGAATAGCCTTGTACTTATTGGCTRGGATACATAAGAGTTCACATCAGTTCCAATCTCAAACTTGAAACATCGGAGAGGATTTGGCTGGGRTCTTCTAGATGGCTCCATAATGTTGTTCTTTTAGCACCTCTACCTTTTCAAGCAGTGCCTAATGAGTAGAATTTTTCAATGTTCTCGGTCATAAATGCTATGATATATTGATCTAAAAGAAATCTAATTAGTATTTGTGTAATTTCAGGAAGAATTGTGATGGGCCTCTTTGGGAATGCAGTCCCCAGAACTGTAGGTACAGTTTCTCAGTGTAGTTGAAATATATTCATTTTATTTTTCTAACAAATGAAATGATTTTTTTTTAATTTTTTTTTTTTGCAGAGAATTTTCGAGCTCTATGCACGGGTAGCCATGTAACTTATGCTGCCTTCCTTTTCCTTTTGTTCCTTGCATCTTTTTTTTTTTGGATTCAGTTACTGCAATGAGTTATGAGTCTTATGACTTATGAGGAATATGCTGTTTTTTCAGTTATATCTGATTTCTTTATCACTTTAGTTGTAGCAAATGATCTTCAAAATCATGTTGAATCCTGAGGCTATTACTCTAATTGTTTTTGCCCGGATGGAAATTGCATGTTAGTCATGGGATTTAATTGTTTTTGGTGATCTGAGTATGGTTATCGAAGCTTATCTGTTCAAAGTCGATGGAGAATAGTTATGTCAAGTAATGAGAACTTTGCTTATGTTTACATGAAACTCTTATGCTTTTACTCGCATTATGCTATATTTTCTGTGGATTGGATGGAGTGACAACCGTCTCTTGTTCTCCATCAGTTTACGCCTTTACATATGCTTCAGTGTTTGATCATATGAGAAAATTTTGGACTACTTGGTAATAGATCATCTTGAATGAACCAGAGCTGAGGTGGCATTGGATTAGGAGGCCTCTGGTTTAACATTGAATTTGTTAACCTACATGGATCACTTATTATTACAGGAGAGAAAGGAACTGGAAAGAGTGGGAAACCTCTCCACTACAAAGGAAGCAAGTTCCATCGAATTATTCCAAGCTTCATGATTCAGGGAGGTGATTTCACTATTGGCGATGGCCGTGGTGGAGAGTCTATATATGGCGAGAGGTTTGCAGATGAGAACTTCAAACTGAAGCACACTAAACCAGGTAGTTTGGAGTACTATCTACAATGTACGTTTAATTATGTGTTAAGGTTATTTTTGGTATAGTATATATGTAGTCAATGTAGGGGTCATTATGAAATGCACCATGAGATGCCTAGGTTGGAATTTTGCTACTCTTTAACTTACTTTTTGTCACAAACTTATGTCTTCTAGTGTTACTAGAGTACTGACACATCAAACAAATTGCACAGTTTGATCTGGATTGCTTTGCCATCGCTTTATAATCCTGTTGATTACTTATATGTAAATCTCTTTAAATTCCTTTTCTTGGTTAGGACTTCTTTCAATGGCAAATTCTGGACCAGATACCAATGGGTCACAGTTCTTCATTACAACTGTCGAAACAAGCTGGTTAGTTGCTAAATTATGGTTTATTTATGTTTATTGTTGGTGTAATGGAGAGGAAGGTAATTTTGGATTTTGTATTGAGTTTCCCTTGGTCCTGCTTTTGTTATTTCTTGTTTATTCTTATTGAAATCCATATTGTGTCAAGTGTCAGTAATATATCTAGGCGGCGTACCCGAAAAGGTGTACCCTTTTGGCTGTTAATCCTTTTGGTTCTAACCCTTTCATAAAGAAAGGATTGTTCCATTTGTTGTCTGTGTGATTTTGAAAAGCCTTGCAGTACCCTTGTGGCTAATATCTGATATGTCTCTGTCAATGAATACGTTTTACTGAAATGTTTTTTCTATTAGTTGCCTATGATGGGTTTGAAAGTAAGGGGCTGTTATCTTTAAGCTGTTTCACCTTTCTTTATTACTAGTACTAAAAAAATAAGCAATTTTTTACTGATATGTAAGCTGCAATAGGAAAGGAAATTTAAAATATGCTTCTAGGAACTGTGATTAGGAATGATGTGCTTAGTCTTCCCTGTCACCTGCTGATATAGCTCACTGCCAGTCTTAGATGACGAGGTTGTGTTGGATTGTGGAGCTTTAAGAGGAGGGTGAAATGTTAGAGGTTTTTAATTGTGTTGTTTAATTTCTTGTCTTCATGAGAATGCTCTCTTTTTTTTACCATTTTGCTTACTAAAAGGGACTAAATAGTTCTTGTGAACCTCGATACATGTTTCAACTGAATTACTCCTGTGATCCTCATTTGGATATGAAGGTTGGATGGGCAGCATGTTGTGTTTGGTGAAGTCCTGTCAGGAATGGATATCGTCTACAAGATTGAGGCGCGAGGCACACAGAAAGGGATACCAAGAGACAAAATTGTCATATCAGATTCTGGGGAATTATCATCTTCATCTTGAATTCAGGACATCCCACTTCAACCTCTTGTGCCTTGAGCCCTATGCCCCMATGGAGCAAAATTTTGATCATCTTCATGACAGGAGAATTTGGATCATTATTGGACMAACATATTCTAGCATCTTGTRGACARTATATGTGATCCTGGCATATTAGCCACTTTTTATTTGTAATRGTCCCATTGCACTTTCCTGCACTTTAAAGCTTTATTCATTTTTTCTGAAAGTTATACAAAAGATCATGAAAGAACATGATAGACTGTGCTGTTGCATACTGATCAACATAGTTCATTCAAATAAATCTAGCATATATGTTTTCGTTTCACCAGCATTGACTGACGAACTTGTAACTGTCATTTACTCATTTGTTTTACGAARTAATGAGATATGGATTGATATGGTTGTCTGTGAACTCCATCTTCAATACTCTTACGATGTTCATAGTCCAAGATAATTGAAAGATTATCGAAATTGGCGACTTTGCAGCACCATTATAACAGAGCTCCTGGTGAAGGATAACACAATCTGTTTGCAAGCCCTTTTGCAGAATGTGTTGAGATATTTTTTACTCAGAATGTAATCTTCATATTGTCTTGTTTTCTTCCTTTGAAATGTTAAATTGTATCATTCAAATAATCAAAATTAGATCATGCATGAGAATCAGATACCAGGATACCATATTCACTTTTGCCCCACCCATCATCCAATAAGCCCTTTTAAAAGATGCTTGTTGCTTTGTTCCCAAATGATTTCTTATGTTTATAATGAAGGATGAAGAAAATATCAAGCAGCCTCTAAAAAATCTGTCAACTACTAGGTCTATTCCAATATAACATGAAAGATAATCATCAACGCGTTATCTACACGCGCGCACAAACATAAATATCTTACTTACTTCTCCATAGTTATGACAAATCAAATATACTCCTCCGAACCAAACTTTAACTCTTTTTTCGTATTTTTAGAATCAACAAGTGTTTCATCAAGTTTATGAACTAGTGACTTGTACAATTTGAACCAATATCTTAGTCTAGAAGCTCTTGGAAGTTGGAAGAGCATAAACAAAATATCTTGCTAAGTCCTTTTCAGTAAAGCAAATTCTAGTTGGTGATATTTTTCATCATGCTAAAATATTTTAAAGTTTTTATCAATTTGTAAAGTTATTATTTTACATAATAGTATAATGTGAAGGATACATTTTGGAAAAAAAAAAGATAAAAGAAAAACGCTAGAAGGAGGGTTCGAACCTCCGACCTTGTGGTTAACAGCCACACGCTCTAACCAGCTGAGCTATTCCAGCTTGCTGTTAGAGATGGTATTGGAAATCAATATCTATTTGCAAGTTGAAGTGTTGTCATTCGTTTGACTTTTGTTCATTTGATTATTCTTTGTTGGTATTAATTTAAGTATCATGTTTGGTGTCCAGGACCAATGAAGGTTGGTTCAAGTGGTAAGCGGCTTGATACCGTTTAAGGGAGGTCTCGAGTTCGAGTCTCGCCGTATGCAGAAATCTTCATTGGGAGACTCACCCACCATAGCCAGGTGCGCGAATCGGATCGGATCCGGATGTAGCCGGGGTGTTAGTAACCCCCGGTGAACCGGGTGGGCATGCTCATGAAAATGTTTGGTGTCCAGGTAAGCCTAGATATCGATCGAAGTGAGCTTTGTTTTAATTTGCTATGGAGAAACTGTTGTGATCACATAATCTTGAAAAGTGGTTATGTTTTAGACTTTAGTCACTAATAATCAACATAAACTTTCAAATCTCATCAAAACATATGGTCATATATACTATCTAGAATTACCGCTTCCACTTTTCTGACAACGGAAAATACTTCGTCTCTGTATCATTTTAATTTATCGCATGTCTTCGAAAGGATTACTTTGTCTCAACTATGTACTTTTGTATATGAAAATGGTAATTTTTTGGTCTAAAATATAATAATTGAAAATATTTGAGTTCTTCTAAAGATTAATAACCCTTCTAAAAAAAATAGTGTAAAAAGTGACATTAATGCTCATGCTCTGTTATATCAACCATATAAGTCAATAAAGGAAGTATACGGTGATTAAAGTGCGAGTTGGGCCAGGTTCGGACCGGGGTAAGAAAGAAATTAGTTGCCCGTGTGTGCGGACTGGGACGGACTTGAATGCAGGCGAAAAATCTTGTCCAAACCCGCAAAAAAAAAAAAAGTGCGGCTTTGCGGACAGCCCAAAAAATCAACTAAGCGCGTCACTTTTTCTTGTCCCAAACCCACCCAAATATTTTACCCAAATTCACACTTTTTGCAGGTCGAGCCACTCATGATCACTTCCAGTACATTATTACTATGATATAATAATTCGGATCATTGAAAGAAGGTTGTTCATCCTTGTTGGACTTTATGATCAACCAATCACTTACCTTTTAATGTCATTTGACTTCACATGTAGAATGCTTGTCACTCAAACTCACATACTTATACTACTAATTTCATAATTCATTCAATTATTCCTTTCAAAAAAAATGTTCAATTATACATACTCACAAACAACGGAGTAAATAGTAATTTATTGGGTTTTTCTATAAAATACACCTATACTTTTGCGTTTTCTACAAAATAAACCTTCAAAAAATTTTGTCTACATCATAAACCCGAGGTTCAATATCCTCACACAACGTAACCTAAATACCTAATTTAACTTAACCATGGTTAATTGAATTTAAAAATAAAAATAAAAATAAGAAAGAAAAAAAATTTAAAAAAAAAACAAAACCCCCCTCCTCCAGGCCACCACGCACCCCTCCCCCCTCCCAAACCACCACCCCTCCCTTGAGTCCTCCCACGCCACCAATCCTCCCACCACCGATCATCGACGCCGCCACTCCTACCACAACCAACAACCAACGCCACCACCAAACCACCCTCAAAAACTCACAAACACCATCACGCTACCTTTCCTCCGACGCATCTAATTGCAGACCACCGGTGGGTCGCGATGGGTTTTAAAGCCGGTGGGTCGCGATGGGTCTCGAATAGGGTGGTGTTAGGGTTTGAATTTGAATTCGATTGGTGTTAGGGTTTCGATTTTGGGGGCTTCAAATTGGGTGGCATTGGAATATGGTGGTGTTACGGTGGTGTTTGGCTGTGAAGATGGTGGTTTGATGGTGGTGCGAAGGTTGTTTGATGGTGTGATGGTYCGGAAATGGGGTGGTCGAAGGTGGAGATGGGGTGGCTGGGTGTTGGCGAGAAGGGGGAGTTGTGGGTGGTTGTGCGGCAGTAGTTGGTGGCCAGGCTGGGTGGTTGTGCGACAGTAGATGGTGGCGGCAGTTAGTGGCGGCCAGGCTGGTGGTGTTTGGGAGGTGATGGAGGTCCGGTGGAGTAGGATGGGTGGTGGGAGGGGGGAGTTGGGTTTTTTTTTTTTTCTTTTAAATTTTTATTTTATTTTTTTAAATATTATAATTAACCTTGGTTGGTTAATTTTAACCATTAAGCTTATATTGTGGAATGCTATTAAAATTCAAGTTTATGATGTAGACAAATTTTTTTGTAGGTTTATTTTGTAGAAAACGCAAAAATATAGGTGTATTTCATAGAAAAACCCTAATTTATTTTAGGAAAAAATCACTTCTTAGTTTATTACTCCCTCCGTTTTTTTTAGATGTTCCATACCATTATGGAACGGTTTTTAAGAGTTGATTGAGTTGAATAAAATAGTTGAGTAAGTTGGGTAAAAAGTTGAATAAGTTAGGTAAAAGAGTAAATGTGTGAATGAAATTTTATGGGAAATAGTAATTTTGGGTGAAAAGATTGGGTAAAGTAATGAAAGTTGACTTTAGAAAGGGGTAAGTCATTAATGTTAGAGTAAATAAAGTAGGTAAAATGTGAAAAAGTTATTTTTAGATTGGTTTGGAACAACTATTTAAAAACATCCCAAAATAGAAAGTGGAACAACTAAAAAAAACGGAGGGAGTACTAAGGAACCAAGAATCTTATAAAAAGCCAAAAATAGTCCAACAATGGTATGACTTTCAAAGTTCTTCAATTCCATATTAAAAGTGAGATAGTCCAATATGGAGTAATATAATTTGAAAGGTTGATCATATTGGACTATTGGTCTCAAAATCTAACATAACATGGAAAGAAAAAGTGCATACATAAAGGCTTGTGACTTGTGAAGTTGTGACTTGTGAATCCTTGTGAGGGTAAAGTACAATGCTTTTATGCACTTTTATAATTCCCAAAAAATATCTTTGCTCCTCAATGTTAACCTTTGGAATTACAAAGGAGCTATTTTTACTCAAGTAATGTGGAAATTATATTGAAACACCAACCATGTTATTCCCTCTATTCTTTTAAATTTATGTCAGATCATTTTACTTTATACATTTGTTAATGCACAATTTATATGTCAAATATTTTTAATTATACATTAGTTAAAATTAAAAAAAAATGGATTTTGATAAACTACTTATCAAGACGATTCACCTAACTTGATTATATTCATTCTTATATATTGACGGAAATTTAGAAGATTCTCACTAGTATAAATAGTGCCAATTTTACTTATTGCACGAATTTAGTGGAACAAAGGAATAAAAWTTTTCAACAAAATTGAATATGGAATTTCTAAAATCTCACACGAGTAGGAAATGTATAGGAATAGTATTTTTGAGAATGGATATTGATACGAGCTTAAACTATTCTCTTACTAAAGATCAGATGTATCAAGTATTCAGAGTTATGCATAAGAAAATATCTAGAGTAAGATTTTGAAGGTAAAGAAATTGCTACCCTCAAGCATCTTGCTGTATGGTTCAATTCAACTTCACAACTCACGGGGAGGATACGGAGTCAATCTCTTTATTATTAACTCAAGTACGAAGTAATATAAGCTAAAGTTTCTATTTCTATGTGGTCATATGTCTATATTTTTTGTCAATATGAAAGCATATCGTTTATAAATGCAAGTTTTATTTGTTAACAAAAAACACTCTATCTATCACTACTTTAAAAACCAACAAAAACAAACAAKCAAATCATAATTCAAATATTTGAAAATATTTACGGTAAAGAAATAATACCAATTTATTATACTTCGTATATATTCCCTTAAGCGAGTGTACGTATAAAACGAGTCTCAAATATTACCTATGTCGTATTATAAATTTATACAAGTACTCGTATATAGTTTTCGATAATTGTCCTCAAATAATCCAAGTCCAACTATAGTGTCCCAACTCCCAAGGACAATTCCATTTTGTCTTTCTCGTTTTTGTTTGAGACTTGTTTGCATCTTTCATACTCCTCACGTGCCAACTCCATCTTTCATACTCATTATAATGTCCCACACGTGCCAACTCCATCTTTCATACCCCTCAACTTACACGTTACACCCTAGGTTTTTTTAAAGGTGAACAATCGGTGTATCTATCGCTAACAGCAGTGACTAATCTCATAGCCTCGAATGCTTCAATAAAGGATAAAGAGTTGACCAATGATATCTTTATCTTATCTCTTGGTCAAGAGACAAGGTGGACAACCACCATACCAAGACCACTTGATTAATTATTACACCCTAGGTTGCATGCATAAATACTGATACTATCGATACATAACAAATATGAAATGCGACAATTTGWAAATCAAATGATACTTGAATACGGAAAAATTATTAGAATATAACACGGAGTATTAAAAATATCAAAATTCATGAAAATGTCAGCCTTTTAAAGAGTTTTAAAATACAAAAACTTAAAAAAGTTGAAAAAATTCATATGATAAAAATAAATATAAATGATCACATATTACATSGGCATGTTAAACTAGAAAAATATGAGTTAAAATGAGAGGTAAAATTACTAAAATATCCCWTATTTATATATTATTGTTTTATCGATATCATATCGATATTAGATATGGATACGACAACTAAAATAGAGTATRTTGCACCTAGGTTACACACACTTCATTTAACACAGCACAAAATTCCCACGTGACAATGTGATTCAGCGTGTGATACTTCACACACCTTCTGTAGTTCTGTTCATTCGATTCTCAACGATCAATACGACGTCGCATCTCACCAGCTCATCCTCAATCTTACGTGGCAGAATCACTTTTGCTCTTTTTTGCACTTTTTCCTGCAAAATATCTCAACCTTCAGATATTTCATCTCAGCTCTCCCTCACTCTCACCCTCAGCGCGTGAGAAATTCCCATTTTACCCTCGTTTAACAGCTWCRCTCACGCGCCACATGTGATTGACTCGCCTCTATATAAACCCTCATCCACCCCAAAAAAATTCATCAAACCAAATCTCATAAAATTTCCCAATTGTAAGAAGAAAAAATCAAAATTAGTTCATCACTCTCATAAWTTTGCTTCCAAATTTGAGTTTTTCTTTAATTTTATGTCGTATTCGGGAGCGGAATCGAGCATGGACGACGGCGATCTAAGGCGGAGAAACGGTGGCGCCACCAACCGCCGCCGCAACTACGGTGGGGAAGACGACGGATGCGGCGATCCGGAGACGTGGAATGCGTTTGCCGAGAGCTTCAGCCAGGTGCAGACGGTGCTTGACCGYAACAGGGAGCTGATCCAGCAGGCGAACGAGAACCACCAGTCACGGTTGCCGGATAACATGGGGAAGAATGTGGCGATCATCCAGGAGCTGAACGGGAACATATCGAAAGTGGCGTCGATATATTCGGACTTATCGGCGAATTTTACCGGGAAGGCGAGGCAGCAGCGGAAGGGGAGCGGCAAGGGTGGTTGTGGTGGTGGTAATGGACAATGAAAAAAATGAGTAATGAAAAATTAATTAAAACTGTGTTGTTGTGATGTATTAGTACTAATAATTTGGTAACTAGTTTTTCCCTCACAGAATAAGAATTGGGAAATTGGGTCCTCGTTCTTTTTTTTTTTCTTTTTATGTACTCGTTTTTAATGTGTGTAATGGATGATCATTGGTTAGTAATGAAGAATTATTGGCTATAATTTTAGCTGTGTTTTGAATTGGGTCCTAAATCCTAATCTCGTACTATCAAATGATCGACAAATTAAAGAACCCACGAACCATGACTATTTACGGTATGTCGGTATTAGAGTTGTGTCGTAAAGATATGAAAAAATGCATAGTAATAACGAGTCTTGATCTATGAAAAATCAATAATTGACGAGTAATGGACTTTGATTTGAGAAAGATGGAATCCAAATGGATGAGGTGAAATGGTTTGTGATTAAAAAAACGAGATGGATAAGTTTTAATAAGGATGCAATAAATGATGTCAATATCACTTTTAGGTCCTGTTCGATCTCTTTAATTTATTTTTCAATACTTATTGAATAAGATAAGTTCATATAAAAATAAATTCGGATAAGTACTAATAAATATAATCATTATTTTTCTTTCACAAAAATAAGTTAAAAAAATTTAAATAAGTACAAATAAGTTACATAAAAAAATACCCTTTATAGGACTACTAATACATTAAAACAAGTTAACATTTAAGTATTTAACAACGATCACCACCTATTTTAAAGATAAGTCCAATAGTTAATAGATTGAATTAATTAAATCATTGATATATGAATCACAACAAGGCAACTAGGCAAGACAATTCATAAATATAACTTTATGAGTGATCTAAGCTAAATGGACCATTTTGTTATACTTTTGCCATAACAGAGAAAAACACATTTCCACTTTACAAGTTCTTTTTGTTGGCAAGGTAACAACTTCTGGAGTTCTGGATGGGTCTAAACTCTAAATTGGATAACAGATGGAATTGCATGTGGTCTTGCGTGGTGTTAATAAGAGTAATGGCATGTTTCTTTGTACTCCTCTGGTCCTTGAAGATCCTGCCAGTTACTATTCATACGCTTCCCAACGCATGTTTTGTATCGTTTATATCTTTAATTACACATTTGAAAAAATTGTAACAATTGAATATTAATAATCAATTCATTAATACGAATCAAACAAGACCCCATATGACTATATTTATAACTATATATTGATAATTATTTACAAGATTCTCTTCACTTGTGAATAGTGAAATAAACAGGTTTGGCATGAACTTCAAGGAACGGAGGGAGTACTTTTTTTTATGGTACATGAGCTCATTTCACTTCGATTAAGTTCATTTTAATTTAGTTACCTAATTTAATTTCTTTTTCTCATAAATATTTATTTCGGTTTAGTTCAGATCAGGTTCAGTTCAATCCAAAGAAACAAAACCTAAGTGTGTTATTGACTAGCTAGTGACTATAGGCAGAAAAGCACTATTCTACCGAGGTTCGAGGAAGGGGTGCGTGTTTGGTAATCGACTGTTGGTTGCTAGCTGTTTGCTGGTTTGACTGACTGGTGTTGGCTTGTTTGACTAGCTGATAGATGTTGGTTGTTTGATAAATAAAAAAAAAAAGAAATTTCCTTAGGTAACCTAAGGTTTGACCTAAGAGTATGTGCAATGGGGTTTCCCAAATAAAGTTGGGGCACCCATTTGCACCCAAGTGCAATGGGGTTGCTAGCTGTTTGCTGGTTTGACTGGCTGGTGTTGGCTTGTTTGACTGGCTGATAGATGTTGGTTGTTTGATAAAAAAAAAGGAAATTTCCTTAGGTAACCTGAGGTTTGGCCTAAGAGTATGTGCAATGGGGTTCCCCAAATAGAGTTGGGGCACCCATTTGCTTACTTAACCATTGTGGGAGGTTACCCATATTTTGGGGAAGTAAGTTAAATGGTAACCTCCCAAATTCTTTGAGCCAATGACAAAACAACATTTGTCACTTTTTAAAAACCTTTTAGTATTAGTAATTGGTAATTAATTTTATGCAATATATCAAACTCAAAAAAAAAAAAAAATTAAATTATTGGACCAATAATTCTATTTTTTAATCCTCTACAATTTGAGTATACTTTTTCCAAAATAAAAATAACTCATTTTTCCCTAATTTTAGAGAATAATATTTTTTAAGTTAGTAAACCATTGTGGATACTTACTTAAAATTGGGTAGGATAAGTAAAAATGCTAGTGGATTGTGATGTGTCAAAAGGAGAATCAGAGAGAGAAGATTTGGGGTACCCTAGCATTGTACATGCTTTAATAGCTCTGGTACACCCGAGGTTTGAAAAACGAATCAAGTAACCCTGAGGTCATGGTATAATAGCTCACATAACTTTGTCGTTACTTTTTCCGTTAAAAAAACTAACAATGTATTTTTCCATCCATTTAACATTTATACTAACTAATTAACCTATTTAACTCTTAAAACTAAGTAACCTAATTAACACCTAAAACTAATTAATCACCCATAACCACCTCTCTCCTTTACAACCCACAACCACCTCTTTCCTTTACAACCCATAGCCACCAACAATGACCACCAGTAGCCCACAACAATACCACCAGCAGCCCACAACAACAATCACAACTACCACGGCAACAACCACCAATGGACAGCTACAACAACAACGATCACCAGTGCGCAACCCACAATAACACCACCAGCAGCACCACACACCACCCCCTCGACACAGCACAACAACCCAAGTTCACTTGTTTACTTGCCCAAATTCACGAATTCAACAAGCACTTCAAACCTGATTTCATATTTTAATCTCAATCCTCCATTTAATTAGTTTATTGTTCGTCTTTTTTTCTAGAGTTGATTTTATTATCAATTTTTGATTGGAAATAGTATTTATTAAAAGTGAGTAAGTTCGTGATAATTGTTAGCTCCTAACCAAATTTAGAACTCTAAACGAAAGTTGAAAGTATCATTACGAAAGTAATTGATTGGACTTCATATGATTTTTAGGATGAAATTCTTTAATATACATGACTCCATAAATTAAATATAGACTACGATTACATAATTAGATAATACATTGCATTGATTAGTTGTGAGAAATCCTATCCTTGGTACTTCTACAGGGAGCATGTGTCCAATGTCCTATTTAATTTTTTTAAATTAATTTGGAGTATTACTACTAATTATAGCACATGGTTAAATTAGGAATGAATTGATCGAGAAGTGATAAGACCATTTAGAATTGGAATGAATAGCACGAATAAATAGTGGGGAGGGGATGGAAAGGTTGATCATATTAAAAAAAATAGTAGCATTGCGAGATAAAATTAAACACTAACAAATACTCCGAAAAAGATAAATAAACTTATACATACGAAAAGATAAATAATTGTGAATCGGGAGGAAAGCTTTAATCACTTGAGTTATCGCTGACTCTCCCCTAAAATGCATACATGTTTCTAATGTGATCGATCTAACTATTGTTTAAGAAAATACACACGGACTACACGACACGAATACGATTATAGTTCCATCTCTAAGACTTGTAACTACAAACTTCTAACTACAAGAAATATAAAATGTTCTACAAACGTAAAAACTAAACATTGTTTTTCATGAAATTCTGAATTCAAATCTAGATTTCGGATCCTCTTCCTTCATGCCCTTGTACTTTTCGACAATCTTCGCGGTCGTGGATGTTGTTCTTATTGCTTGTGCCGCTAACAACGGCAAACTTGTGCACAACAACTTCAATAAGTTCCATTTTCTAATTCTGGTCAAATTTGCAAAATCAGGGCAAAACTCTCAAGTGGTAGGGAATAATATGATTGATACAATCTCATTCACGTATGTTTTGAATGAGGGTTTGTAAGACCATGTCATATATCATGGTAGTTCACTTTAATCCCAAATACCTCTTCCTAAATGACATAAAATCTATTAGAGGAAATGGTTGTGTGGAATCCCAAACACTAGAATTCAGCTTGATGATGTTAGAGATTAATCTAGAAAATTCTAAATGTTTGATGTATGAAGTGAAAAAAATATCTTATGTAGTATAGAAAAATCTTGTAAAATATCAAAGATATGTGACGAGCGATAAGGAAAATTTAGAAAAAGCATGTTGTATAAAAATCTAGAAAAAAATCTAAGATATTTGTATTTAGTAGAAAAGTCTAGAACTATGATATAGCAACTATAAATAGGGATGTGTGAGTGAATTTTAAGTGTGAAAAGGCAAAACAAGTAGAAAATCAAACAAGAGAGCCCCACCACAAAATACTAAATAGAGGTAAGAAAAATATATTTTGTAGTTTGGGTTTACTACAAACTTCTGTCAACGCCTCACAATTTCTATCGTGCTATCTTGCAAATTAATGTAAGATTAACAGTACTTTAGGTGTATGTCACTCTTAATTACCAACAACAATAAAACTATGTATGTTTTGAATAAGGAAAAAATAGATGTAAACTCCCTAACATTAGGAGTTCAATTAGTAGAGAGTCTTTTAGAAGATCGGGGAGGAGAGGGATGCGTTTGGCAAGTGTTTTTTTTTTGCTTTTCCTCATAGTGACTTTAGGACCGACCGATTGATCCACCCACCCTTAATTAGACGGACCCTTCATTTAGTGTCATACATCCACCACAATGGTTGTTTTTTTCTACTAGCACAATGGTTGCTTTAGGATAGGACCTTAAGATTCAAATTGCTCTTCCTAGTAGAGTTGTCACTTGACAACACATCCAATTTGCCCGTCCCTCTTGAGCTATTGAATATTTCCCCGTTCGTTGGTTGTAACTATCTTTGCTTTAGTATAGCTTAGGCTTGTAAAGCTAAGACTTATTCATTTTTTATGCTTTTTATGAGTTGAGAGGAGAAACAGGGTCTTTAGAAGGATTTTGTGTTTGAGTAGTTGACCTGAAATTATGATTTAGCTTTCAAAAGGTAAACGAGGTCGCTAAGGAGATTTCTTCATCATACGACTTCAAATTRATGACGAATGCTAGTTCATTGATKACTTGWTTTAGCCATTGTGCTCTCATTGTCGTCTTGCACGATACCTTTCTATTTTGATCCCATGCCTAAAATATATGGAGCAGATTTGGTGTAAGATGGTTTTGATGCCGAATGCTTTTATACTTTACAAGAATGTATAGTGAAATATGTTGGGGATGTCACAAATGATGTAACTTTGATGTCTTTGGCCTCCAAGTATTGAAAACCCTTGGCCTCCAAGGTTGTTAATTTACTTGCTCTCCAAGGTCAAGACTTTTACTACTGCTCCTACTAGTATAAATACCATTCATACTCCTCTTGTAACACACAACATAAAAACACAAATATTCAAAGTGTATGCTCTAGAGAGATTACTATTACACTCTATTTGTGAGTTTCCTAGCTCTCTTTGAGAATTAGATCCAATATAATCTAGAGAGTCATACCATACCTTGTACCCTTCGGGTGCTACTCTCGTACCCTTCGGGGTTGTACTCTCGTACCTTTTTCATATATTGGATAATTTGTACTCGTTGTGTTGGTGGTGTTCACCCCTTTGAAGGTTTTTCCCACGTATAATTAATGTGTGTCTTTTATTAACTTTCTTGTCCATCGTTATCCATTTTCTTCTCCTATATCGTTTGTGCTTTCGCTTGCGCTCCTAATCTCCAACAAATATTCATTGTCTAAAAAGAATGAAAAACTCTGTAACTTGAGACATACGAGATGATTAGTGTTCCCTAGATAAATCTCTCATGAGCAGTTGTAGAACTTAGCATAAAATCCGCTGCATATTAGTTATATATAGAGGGTCAAATTAAGAAGGATCACATTGAAGCTGAAGTGACAACAAATCACCAAATGTGATTTGTATTTCTGATAGCATGCCCAACAAAACATTGTGATTAGTAATATGCTAACAATGATATAAAGTTTCAATGTGAAACAGTAGCTACAACTAAACCATTTGAAAAATTTAGAGCAGGAGAGAGAGAAGATTTTATTATTGGATGATCATCTCAAATGAGGATCGATCAGTTATATATACAAGTATAACAAAGCTTGAGCTACAAGCCAAGCTCATAACATAATGCTACTAACAGAAAGAAGTTTGTTAGAAAAAGAGATATGTGAGCTGGCAACTGGCTAGCCTTTGCAAGGAGCTAAGCAAGATTAGAAGGATTAGGATTAGTATCCTCAACACCCCCCCCCCCCCCCCCCCCCCCCCCCCCCTCAAACTAGGGGTGAGAAGCATCCCTAGTTTGCCTAATAATAAATTGTGCTGATGAGATGGCAAGATTTTGGTCATAACATCAGCAACCTGAAGATTAGTTGGGAGATAGCTCAATTGGAGCAGCCCTTCCAATACTTTGTCTCGAGTGAAGTGACAATCCACTTCAATGTGCTTAGACCTCTCATGAAAAATGGGATTCTTGGCCAGATGCAGAGCACTTTGATTATCACAATGAAGCTTGACAGGTTTAAGATTAGAAACACCCATCTCTGCCAACAATCTAACTAACCATGTGACTTCACTAGCTGCAGATGAAATAACCCTATCTATACTCAGCTTCCGTTGAGGATTTTGACACTGTACTTTGCTTCTTGGACTTCCAACTAATGGGAGAAGAACCCAAGAGAACCATATAAGCAGTGACAGACCTTCTAGTGTTGGGGCAGGATGCCCAATCCGAATCAGTGAAAAGCTTGAAGAGACAATTGATTTGAGCCATGTAATAAAATCCCATTGCCTGCAGTGATTGAAACATACCTCAAGCAATGATGTAAGGCCTGGACATGAGGTTCCCTAGGACATTGCATAAACTAACTCAAGTGTTGGACAGTAAAGGCTAAATCTGGCCTTGTGTGAGTCAAAAAATTTAACTTGCCAACCATAGTCCTATAATAAGTAGGATCAGAATATAGRACACCTTGATCCTGGTGTAACTTGAGGTTCTGAGGTAATGGTGTTACTYCAGGCTTATAGTCAACCAACTTAGAGGCTGAGAGTAGTTCTTGAGTGAACTTCTTTMGTGTTAAGGAGACCCCTGAAGACAAGTAACCAACTTRAATTCCCAAAAAAAATGCAACTMMCCAAGATCCCTGATATTAAACACTTTGTGCAAGTGTAGCTTGAGCTGTTCAATAACTTGAGAATTATTCCCTGTTAAGATAATGTCATCCACATACACAYCTGCTGCAGTGAAGGCATTATTGTCTTCTTTGATGAATAAGCTATAATCATTCTTAGATTGAACAAAACCTTGGGAAATCAGCTCAGAAACCAGCTTAGCAAACCACTGCCTTGAGGCTTGCCTTAGACCATAAATGYATTTCTTTAATAAACAGACTTTGCCTGCACAACCAAGTAAACCTTCTGGRGGTTTCATATAAACTTCCTCCTTCAAATCACCATGTAAGAATGCATTATTTACATCAAGTTGGTARAYATCCCACTTTCTTGCAGAAGCCAAAGCAATTAAACACCTGATGGTACTAAGCTTGACTACAGGTGAGAAGGTTTCTTCATAATCAATACCTTCCCTTTGAGTGAATCCTTTGGCCACTAGCCTTGCTTTATATCTTTCTATGYACCCATRTACATGAAGTTTAATKTTGTACACCCATTTACACCRAACAYCTCTTTTACCCTTGGGCAAATCCARCAATACCCATGTGTTATTCTGTTCAAGTGCTTTGAGCTCTTTATTRATAGCTTCAAGCCATTCTTTGTGTTGAGCAGCCTCAGAAAAAGTATTTGGCTCATGCACCTCAGACAATTGAGCAATAAAACACTTATGTAACACAGGAAGCTCACTAAATTGAGTCAAAGTGCACCGGTTAGCAGCATGAGAAGATAACACAACATTATTACAAATGTAATCATTTAAATAACTGGGAGTCTGCTTGATTCTTGTGGATTGCCTGATTTGAGCTTGTGTAGTAATATGTGGAATTATTTGAGTGTTTGTCTGAGAATCAACAGAAGTGTCAGGACTAGTTGTTGGTGAAGGAGAAGTATGTGGAGAAGAAGGAGGAGAAGAAACTGTATGAGTTGAAACATTAGAAGTGCAAGGAGGAAATTCTTCATGCACTGTATTTGGGGCTATATCAGTAGAAGAAGGAAGAAAGAAAGGATAAAAGGGAGATTTGGGAGAATTAGTGTTGGAGGGTAAATGAAAAGGGTAGTTCTTCTCATGAAAGACAATGTCCCTAGACACAATAACCTTCTTTTGCACAAAATCATAGACATTATATCCCTTTTGGAAATTTGGGTAACCAATGAAAACACAGGGGTTTGCTCTAGGTGCAAATTTGTGTCTGTTAACTAAAATAGTGGATACAAAACATAAGCAACCGAAAGATCTCAAATGAGAGAAAGGAGGTAGAACTTTATATAACTTTTCATAAAGAGAAATATTCCCCAAGGTCTACAAGGGCATTCTGTTGATTAGATAAGTTGCAGTTAAAATGCAATCACCCCAAAACCTAATTGGGAGATTAGATTGAAAAAATAAAGCTCTAACTGTCTCAAGAAGATGTTTATGTTTGCGTTCAACAACCCCATTTTGCTGGGGTGTGTGAGTGCAAGATTTATAATGTATGATACCTTTGTTGATCAAAAAAGATTTCAGTTCTCCTTCACACAAATCAGGAGCATTATCTGTCTTGATGCTTTTAATTGCAGTATGAAATTGAGTAAGAATAAAAGAATAGAAAGATTGAAAAATTTGTGATGCATCACTTTTGTATTTCATCAAATATATCCAAGTACATCTGGTGAAGTCATCTACAATTAGGGGTGTACATGAACCGGTCCAGACCGGAATTTGGACCGGTTTGGACCGGACCGAGACCGAAATCGGACCGGCCTTGTACTTCCGGTCCGGTCCTTGACAATAAGTCATTCCGGGTCACCGGTCTGGTCCGGGTAAAACCCGGTGGTCCACCGGTCTAGACCGGCGACCCGGTAATTTTAAAAAATATGATTTTTTTTTTGTAAATTAGTAAATCAAAGTTTGAAGTACTGTATAATTACTATATATTACTTTTGGGTCATTTGCTTGAAGTACTGTATTACTATATACGAAGTATTACTCACTGTAATGTTAATCTCCTTATCTCCTCACTGTAATGTGAAAATCATTTGCTTTTGGGTCATTTACTTTGAAAATTAAGCCCATTCATTTACTGTGACACTTCGACAAACCTAAAATCTCCTCCTCGTATCTCGCCTCTCCCTCTCCCTCTCTAGATCTGCTGGACTGTTGCTGCCTGGAGTGCCTCCCTACTGCGTGCTGCGGTGTTGCTGCCCAGTGCACACTCGGTTCAGCATCAACATCACCATCATCGCCAACAACATGAGCATCAACATCATCGAAWTGTTGCTGCTGTTGTTGTTCTTGTTTGTTAGTATTTTTTTCTTCTTATTCTTCTTCTCATATAGATTTTCTGACATCTCCTTTGTTTCGATCGCT
>SNQN01000176.1:187965-197989 GCA_008642245.1 Bassia scoparia
ACACAATATTTTGGCGCCTCAAACAGTGGTGGCCTGCTGAACTGAAGTGAGTCTTCAGTCTTCACTCTCATTCAAATTAGCAGCAGCAGTGAATCAGTAGTGATCATTCGGTAACTTCGTCCTTTTCTGTTTCTCTCTCTACTCAATTGTGAGTTTGCGACGACGTCCTTCAAATCCTAAAATACCACACCACAATTCTTTGCAAACTTTTCATTTTCWGCCACTTTGAATTAYTCGTCTTCTATGTTGATAATGTGCGCAATCTTRAGTTCAATCGAACTCTGAATTTCAAGTAAGTCTCTGTAATTAGCCGTTTCATGCCATTTTTTGATGCGATAAAACCTAAATTTTGCCACATTTCATGAATTATACTCTTCTCATGTTATTCGTTGTGGTTTTTGTAAAAAAATGTACTGGAATTTGAACTCAGTTGTTTAAGTTTGTTTTATTTGTTGTTTTTGATTGTTAGGTAGGGTTCTTTTTCGCGAAATCATGGAATCGTACAACCTAAGATCGGTGTTGGAGTTGCCAGCTCCTTTCAGATCAACCTTCAATTTCAGGTACTTTTCTTATTATGTACTGATTATTTGTTTGAATTTCATTTCCGCCGTTCTTCTTGCTATTTGTGTTTGAATTTTCAAGGATATTTCTGAACTATGAAGATAKTTTGTCTCATTAGTTGAATTTCATCGTTGTTTGATGTTGTATATGATCTATTGCATCAATAATCTGCAAATTCACATTACATTGTTGTCAAATGATAAATATTGACTTCACTTTTGCCACATTTTCGTGGTTATTATGGCGCAGATTTCAAATATTACAGAATTGTGATGACTTTTCCTTCGCACTTATTGTTTGATTGCGTTTTTACACCAATATGACTGTTCTTATGGAATTGTTGCTTCAATTTGTTAGTGAAAAGTTAAAAAAAAAAAAAAATTAAGGTTAATTAGCTTATTAAACCATTACTAGTCTACTTTTTAAAATTAATTTTGTGTTCCTTTTCGCTTGCTTTTGCTCTATGCTCACTGGAGCCTTGTAGGCTCAATCCTAGAAAATGGATATGGTTTCTTGTGTTTATATTTGACTGTGCTTTTCTTGTGGTTTTCTGTCATTGGCTCATTCTCTCATTATCATTGCAGCACTGCTGCCCATCCATGTTGTTTTCTGTCATTGGCTCATCGCTACCACTGACTCATGTCTTATGATTTTTTTTGTTTATTTATTTTTACAATAAAAGTTATTGATTGATTCAAGATTTAAGTGCACTGATAAGTGATATCCTGCATGGTGGTAGATATTTTAACTCGCTGCAGAGTGAATGCTTTCCTTGCTGTTTCCAGTCTGATGTAAACATGGTRGTTTCTGCACCAACTGGAAGCGGCAAAACAGTGCTATTTGAGTTGTGCATTTTAAGGCTTCTTTCAAGGTTCCTTTCTGCTGACGGGAAATTCAATCTTGTGAAGGGCACCCTGAAAACGGTAAATTTCATTGATTAGTTTTCATGTTGCTCATCTGATTGTTTGCACCGAGCACAATATCAGCAAAACTCCCTTGTTCCTTTTTTTTTTTTTTTTTGGAACGATGCTTCTTCTTTAGTAGTTCTTGGTTCTCTAATATGCAGAGAATTGTGTAGATACATTAATTTCTTTAATAAACGATGTCGTTTCTGGTTGACGACATTCTTTATATCTGTGGTGTAAGAAATTTAGAGTAGAACACGACTTTTATGATCACTGCAGAATATAAATTGATTTTATCCTTGTTTCTTCCCTTCAGTTAGTAAGTACTATTGCTTCTTGTCAGATTTATATAGCACCTTCCAAAGCTTTGGTACAAGAGAAGCTAAGGGATTGGAATAAGAAGCTAGGCGCCTGGGGCATAAATTGCCTTGAGATGACTGGGGACAATGAGGCTTACAATACAAGGAACATTGATGAAGRAGACATAATTCTGACAACCCCAGAGGTAAATATGACATATTGCCAATTTTTTCCAGTTGTTTACCATATTGTTATGTTTTTTCAGTAAACTTTGACACTCCCTATGAATTATTTTCTTGAGATGTATGCTTGCAGACTATGAGATTATTTGTTTGCATCCCTTTTACAGAAGTTTGATGCTGTGACTCGGTATAGAATTAAAGATGGTGGTTTGAGCTTTTTTAGTGACATAGGACTTCTACTCATTGATGAAGTTCACTTATTGAATGATCCACGCGGTGCTGCTTTGGAAGCAATAGTGAGCAGGTTTAAAATGCTTTCTTGTAGACCTGAGCTGAGATCAAGCCCTCTGGCTCATGTACGTTTCATAGCTGTTTCAGCAACTATTCCAAATCTGGAGGACCTAGGTACAGTTCAATACTTCAATTGAACACTTAATCATCAAACCTCTCCCACATTTGTGAATGTCTTAACCACTTTGATGATGGGTTTTTTCACCCCCTCTGTAGCGGAGTGGCTTGTGGTACCTCCTCAAGGAATGAAAAGGTTTTTCAGGATATCCTTGCTTGACTGATGTTTTGTTAGGTTATTATTAAGCTATATCATCTTACTGGTTTGTCTGTGATATTCTGCAGGTTTGGTGAAGAAATGAGACCTGTGAAGCTGACTACCAAAGTTCTTGGTATATTCAGAAATTATACCTGATACRGTAGATTTCACTTTTGAATTAGATATAGTAAAGGYATTCTTCTATTGTAGGAAGATTTAAATAAAAAGTTTATATTAATAAAATAATGGAGTTGCTCCGTATACTACCACCACAATTATATGTCTTTCTTTCTTTTCTCTAACTTTGACMCCCTAATTATTATTTTTTCACACATCTTTATCTTTTACAGGGTATGCCGCAGCCAAAAATGATTTTCTCTTTGAAAAGGCAGGTGCCATTTTGGCTGATTAGAGGATTTTTTTACTTAGACCAGAGGATTGGATTGCTTCTCTAAATGAGTTACAGAATAAGTTTKTTTTTAAATTCCAARAGCATCACTAAAAGGTCATCAAATTCCGCTATGTATTATGTTTCACTGATTTCTTTTTTGTTGTCTTCATGCAGCGCCTCCAGAATTATATTTTTGGTAAGTCCAAGTGATATTATCTGGAGCATAGTTGATTGGCTCTGGCACCTACTATGTTACCCGGACTCTTCATTTTACCTCAAGTACCCGTGCAGATCCTTGACACTCGGACATGGGTACGATACTTGGACACTTCATTTTGGGCTAAAATCTTGGTAATTTTTCAAAAAAATAGCCGAGTCGGACAATTGGACACGTATCCGTGTCGGACATGGGTATAAGAGTCCAGGTAACATAGGGCACCTATAGATTATATTAAGTACTTGGATTTCTTCGGCAGATATATTGATGCAATATTCTAGAGGAAAATCTGCCTTAGTTTTCTGTTCGACCAGAAAAGGAGCACAAGAGGCAGCACAAAAGATCTCTCAGACAGCCATGACCTTTGGCTATTCAAATCCATTCATCAAAACAAATGAGCAGCYAGAGAGGTTGAGGGAAGCCTCATTGTCATGCAMTGACAAACAACTACAATCATACATTCCCTATGGTGGTATATAATTGATCTTATTATATGTGATAAAAAGCAACTTTTCCATACAAGTATTGTTTCTAAGTAGTTATAGTGGACATCTTTTTTCGTTCATAGAARCTATTGCATGTATACAGTTGGTTATCACAATGGAGGWCTTTGCATGAAGGATCGAAACCTTGTTGAGAACCTATTTCTTAGCAGTGATATTCAAGTTCTTTGCACAACAAACACGCTAGCACATGGAATCAACCTACCAGCACATACAGTGGTGATCAAATCCACACAACACTAGTATGTTAACACAGTTTCTGAGTTCTATAAATCGAAAAAGTTTACCTGGTCCTCTGTTTTTGATCTATTATAATTGAATATCCAGCAACAAGGAAAAAGGCACTTACATGGAGTATGACAGATCCACAATTTTACAGGTATTCCATTTGTTGCAAGAGGCACTTTCTGTTTCATCTAAGCATATCAAACATTTCATTGGCGGTACACTTACTGGGACCTTTTTGGTGTACTATGCCTGGCTTATTTTTAGTAGAATCTAAGTATCTTGTGCAGTCTTTATTGAATATGTAAGGATTACTAAAGAACTCAAACTTCTCAGACATATGTAGAGCGTTGTTCATAAGGGAAGTCATATTTTTATTTCAGTTTATATACTTGGCACTTCAAAATTTAGTTTTGTTTCACTGATTCACTCTGTAATTTCATATGTATCATGATTCCCATCATGTTTGACCTTAGCTAGTTGTTATGCACTGGTGCAGATGTGTGGTAGAGCTGGCCGTCCACCTTTCGATGACACTGGATTGGTTATCATCATGACAAGAAGGGAAACAGTCAGTCACAACTTCTCTTCCTCTAGTCCATATGACTAACTTTACACTTTTTAATTGTTTGCTTTCTTGCAAAAATAATAATGCTGATTCCTAAACCTGTACCTCATTTGCATTCTAATATCTTATTTCTAGGTACATCTGTATGAAAATTTATTGAATGGATGTGAAGTTGTAGAATCACAGTATGTATCCTTCTGAATTCATTACACAAATTGTTTCCATATGATAACACTAAAGCTTTTTATAGTCATATGACATTGTTTCTTTACTGCTAGATTACTTTCTTGCATAACAGAGCATCTGACTGCGGAAATAGTGCAATTAACTGTCACTGACATCACACGGGCAATTGAATGGATGCAGTGTTCATATTTGTATGTTAGGATGAAAAAGGTATGTTTTTTTAAACCTATGCTTATATTACTCTTGAGATTATCTTTGCTGAGCCTGTAGAACCTGCAGAACCCAGAGACTTATYCTGTTCAGAAGGGGATTTCCAGAGACCGTATAGATAGCCATATGCAAGGTTATAATTAAACTGCTGTTTGGGGCTGTTTTTCGTTTAACAAGTGCAATATATGCAGTACAAAACACTATAGATCTTATCCCTTGGATTGAGATATCACTGAATTTAATAACTTCTGTCACAGAGATCTGTGTTAAGAAGGTTAATGAGTTATCTATGTACCAGATGATCTGGACTGATGAAGATGGTTTCCTGTTGAAGCCACTTGGTATGTTTCGCTCATGCATAGCACTCTTCAATGAACATATATGTCACATATGAGTGATGTGACTATTATTTTCTCTTAATGAATAAAACTATAAAAGAGGCGTTCAACAGAAGAGATCAGTGTACTAACCAACTATAATTAACAAACTTCCAGAGCCTGGTAGGTTGATGACAAAATATTATTTGAAGTTCGACACAATGAAATACATCATGCAGACTCAATCAAGCTGCAGTCTAGAAGATGTGCTTCATATTGTTTGCCGAGCAGAGGAATTAGCTTGTATGTTTTTTGTTTATGTTTTGTTTTGGTGATTCCTAATATATGGAGGATTTATTCACTTCCTTGATTGATAATTGAAGGGATACAACTTAGACGCAATGAGAAAAAGATGTTAAAAGATTTGAATGCTGATAAAGATGGGAGGCTTCGTTTTCACATCCTCGGTGACAAGGGGAAAAAGAAAAAGCGCATTCAGACAAGAGAAGAGAAGATATTTATATTGGTCAATGATTGCTTGACTGGTGACCCTCTGATTCATGATTTATCCTTAAGCCAGGTCTAGTCATATCACTGCATCTTTTGTATTCATTAATCGCTTGATCTCAGAATTATGTAGCTTACTTTGGTTCATGTGTATACAGGATGCAAATTCAATATGCTCAAATGGATGTAGAATTGCCAAGTGCATGAAAGAGTACTTTATCTATAGAAAGAACTACAAAGGAGCACTGTATGCAAGCGGTCTTGCAAAATCGTTTAATCAAAGGCTTTGGGATAACAGTCCTTACTTGCTAAAGCAATTACCTGGCATTGGAATGGTGACAGCAAAGGTAATTTGGTACCGAATGTACTTTGAAATGCATAAAGAAGTTTTACTCCAAGGGGAATACTAGAGAATACATTTATGTTCAGGCATTACATTCTATGGGAGTAACTTCATTTGAGACCCTTGCTGATGCTGATCCAAGGAGAATAGAAATTGTTGCTAGTCGGAAATTTCCATTTGGGGACCACATTAAGGATTCTCTACTTTCATTACCTCCAAAAGTTGAGATGAAGATTGAGGCATCTAACATCCATAGGCAAGGGAAACCTACACTAGCAGTAACTTTGACTAGGTTGACACAAGCCCAATCCAACAAACGCCATTATGCTGCCATGGTAATTAAACACGGATGGTTTTTCTTTAGKAACATTGTTTGGTGCTTAATGATTCAGATAGCTGGATTTGAAATCTAATATTTTTGCAGGTTGTTGGTCTGGAGGAAGAAAATGTAATAATCTACCATGAGAAGATCAGGTGACCCTATTCTCCTTCAATCAATCAATCAATCAAAGCCTTAATTCCATATGTGGGGTCGGCTAACATGAACCAAAAGTGATTATTCCGGGAGGTCATCCACATAGATTAGGGAACGCCCTCACGAAATTATCATTTTGGTTCATGTAATAACTAATAAGATGCATAAGATCAGGTGACCCTATTCTCCTTGTAGTTGAAATATGGATGTACTACATCTTTTTATCATCTTAATCCCAGATATAGCTTTTTTTTTTTTAATTTTTTTAATTTTTTTAATTTTTTTTCATATTATTTATCAAATGCCTTTACTAAACAGGAAAACATTGAGATTCTGAAGGTGTAATTTAACACCATTAGTTAGTTTTCAAATATTGTGTGTTGAATTGCAGAGGGCTTTTTTTTCTATATTCAGTTGTCGGATTCTTCTCTAACATTCTCGCAATTTGTGGCAGGGTGGATGATTTCCACAGGTATGATCACTAAACTTTCTGTCTCCTATTTTCTCTATTTATGTTAGCTGTGATTTGTTCAAGTCCGCAAATGGCTCATTAATTTTTGCTGAGAGCCTGGGATATGGAGAACTGAAATGCCAGTAAATGGAAGCTATATATAACCTTGAGCCGAGGACATGTTTTAAGAGTCTCCTTAAACTACATTTGAAAGTGTAACTGCTAAATGACTACTATGACTACTAACTGTGAACATGTAAGTGAAAAGCTTATCCTTAGTGAAAATTTTAAGACTCTCCTCAACTTCAGGTTCCATTTTCCGTTGAATCAATCAATAAAACAAAGCCTTAATCCCATAATTGGGGTTGGCTACGTGAACCAAAAGTGATTATTCTGTGTAGTCATCCACAAAGATCTTCTTCCTACATCCCCTATAAGTGAAAACTTCATTCTCATGCAAATCCGTTTGCTTCATATTCTTCCTTGCTCCTTCCAACTGAATCATTTCCGGTCTCCCTCTACCTTGTTGGAGCCCTTCATGATCCCACTCTTCCACTCTTRGTATTGGTGTGTCCTGAGGTCTCTGTCTCATATGCCCAACCCAACGCAGATTATTTTCCTTTGGTGTGTCTGCAATTCCATGACACCAACTTCCTGGCGGATAACTTRGGAAAATTTCTGATTTCCTTTAAAGCTTCCTGAAAAACTTATTAACTATCATATACTGTATGAAGAACTTATTGTTGTATTCTCATACTGTGGTGCAGTTAAAGCTTTCCGTTGAATATTTTGTGTCTAATCTGATAACCAAGATATAGACGGAGCTATGAATATAAGATTCTATAAAAAATTCATGTCTTCAAGTGAGGCAATGAGCCTTCGTATAATATTTGGACTTCGGAGTGTTAACTGATGTTTTGCTGCCTACTTGCGTCTGTTTCTGGATACGGTTTCATTTGCTTACAGCCCATACCACACAACAGTAGTTTTGCCAAAGCATCAACAAGGAAAGCTAACTGTCAAGGCTGCTCTGATTTTCGAAGAATTCAGTAAGTCTTCAGTGTTTCTGTCATTATTTATTCATCTACCCACCCCATTTCACCCCTTTTTGCATTTTTGTTGAGTTATTTCCTGTAAACATTTCTCAAATTCAGACAACTTTTTGGTATTCCTTTCCTTTGAAGCCCTTGGGCATGAATAGATGAGGCCCCACTTAAAGTTTAGGCCATAAGCTCATTAGCAGAACTTGGAGCTGTGAATCCTGTGATTTCAGCAAGTATAAACTATAAAGTAATGTTCACTTTTAATTCAGAAAGTTTAGATCATTAGTTTATGTTTTGTCTAGCCATTCATGCAAACAAAATTGGCCAGAGAAAGTAGCTCTATTTGTGGTGGGGCTGGATTCTTATATTTTCCCCGTATGTTGTGATACATAAATATGACTCTTAATAGTCTGATGTCCATGCAGTTGGTATTGATCTACACCATGAGGTTCAACTGAATGAAGAAATCAGATCAAATGTAGCTGAAAGACTTGGAACCCAGAGATCTTCTTGCTTCTCAGCTCCTGCAAAAGTTTCTCCGCTTAAAGGCACAACGGAAAGTACAAGACTAACTAAGGGGAAATCTTTGCTAAGCAAAGCCAAGAAAAAACTTGATGACATGTAGATTGAACATTCGTCTTTTCTTTTATAGGATTTTTGCCTATCATTGTCAGTATTTGATTCTTACATGTAAATCTTTGTATTGGCAGGCCTTCTTTTAATCTCATAGATGAAGAGCCAGAAGATGGTAAGGTTCAGAATCCTGTATTTAGTTTTTTACCCATATTTTTTGTTTGTTGGGTACTAAGAGGCATGCTCTTGAAGGTTCTGATGATAAATCTGCCGAGGATGACTGCAAGATCATATCTGGGCTTACGATATTTGATCACATTCGTAAAAAGGCCAAGGATTTCCCTGTTGTGGCTAAATCCAGCGCTATTCACTTTCCTACTGCACAATTCTCAAATCTCAAATATGCATGCCAAATAAGCGCTCAAGTGTAGATCAGAGCAGCTTAATACTCCTGACAATATTGAAATTTCAGAGTTTGAGGGAAGTGGCGACAAACAACAAATGTTGACTTCAGAAAGACAACATTATGACCATCTTGGCAATGGAGATGCAACTGCTTATCTAGAGACTAATGATGTTTTAGAGTCCACAGGTATTGCTATAATGAATATGAAGCATAACTTAGTTCTGCATGCAATGTCCAAATATGACTGTTCTTTTGTTTTATGATTTTATCAGGCATGTTTCCTCCTCAGCTAGAAGCATACAGATTGGAAAAACGAAGATATGAGCCAATACTCGATCATGTCAGGAAAAGGTCCAAAAATTTACCAGTGATCAATAAGCCAAATTCCGAGGGGTCTTATACAGGACTACAAGGGCACTCTTTTGARAAGGACCAGACCTCGAGTCATATGAATGTTGGCGAAACAGTAGAAAAACACCATAACAAACCCCTCCATGGTTCCTGGGACACTTCAAATCCCACAAAACCTGCGAACGATTACAATATGTCTTTGCCTGCAGGAATCTTCAAGAACAGGATGTGTGCAATTTCAACATCAAGCAGATCATTGGATCTTCCGTTTGAAGTCTTCAGTAATACTCCCAACAGAACAACTGCTGCTAAGCCATCTCTTGATCACTCATTGTCAAGCAAAGAAAGCGAGTTCGGCCCTCCAGGAGATTCTAAGGAGCCTAAAAGCAGTAGCATATTAAATCATCTGATGGAAGCAAATAGAGGAAGCTGCTCGCTTGAAACTGCAGTCAAATCCAGGAATGCTGATTCATTTCTTGGATTCAAGAGTGTTTTCTCATTTCTGTAATTTTTTTAACACTTCTGGCAAATACGACTAAGACTGATTTTTTTTTGTTTGTTTGTTTGTTTGTTTGTTTTTAACTGCAGTGTAAGTGTAACTGTTACACGAGGTGCTTATTAGAATACTATTATAGACTTAGTTTAACTTCTGGCAAATGTGCGTACTGCTTTTTATCAATACTAGATAATGGGCGTGTTCGGCAATGATAGCGTTGGAAGTAGTTTTTAACGGTATAAGTAGCGGGTAGCTTAAAAGCTAGTA
>SNQN01000177.1:0-13471 GCA_008642245.1 Bassia scoparia
GCTTTAAAACTTTCCAAAGCACGCAAACGTTCTTCCTCTACATCCATTAATCCAATTGCCATTGCCTCACTATAGACTTCAAATGATAAGTCCATCTACCTAGCCACTCTTACAGATTTTGCACTTACCTTTGCTAGCAATACTGGCTCATACCCATGAACCAATTGACATGGACTCYTTCCTGTTGCATCCCTTTTTGAAGTCTTATACGCCCACGTAGCATAGCGTAGGAGAGTATGCCAATCTCGCGGGTTATTGTCTACCATCTTAGATATCCCTTTAGCTATGATCTTGTTTGTGGCTTTAGCCTTCCCATTAGCTTATGCAAAGTAAGGCATGGAATTTACCTTTTGGATGTTGAATTCTTTGAGACACTCATCAAACTCTTCTCCCATTAACATTGACGCCTAATCAACAGTGATAGTCTCTGTAATCCCAAACCTTGTGAAGATTTATATTCTTTCTTCAAGAAACAAAATCACTACTCTTACGTTGAGCTTCTGAAGCCTTTGAATCTCGATCCACATTYTGAAGTACTCAGTAGCTATGAAGATATACTCGTGATGTCCAAATGAAGGTGGTTTAATGGCTCCAATTGCATCAATGGCCCAACATTTGAAAGGCCATGGCTTGATTATTAAATGGAGCTCAATTGTCGAGGCTTTGCTTATTGGTTTGAATCTCTGGCATTGCTTACAACCTTTAGCATATTGTAAACAATCTCCTTTGATTGAAGGACAAAAGAACCCTATCATGTGGATGAGCCATCGCATCTTAAGCCTAATTGGTGKGATCCACATATCTCATGATAAACCTCTGCTAAAATAGTCAGAATCTTTTTACTATTCACATATCTCAACAAAAGTCCTTGTGGATCTTTCRGTACAGCTTAGTTTCCATAAGGAAATATTTGTAGTTTCCAACCTTACATTTGTAGGCACTTTCTTCCAAGAAYGACCTTTCAAGTACTCTTTGATCTTCTGGCACCAGCCCTCCTCACACCCTAGAACACTAACCTTATGTTGCAGAAAAGACGAGCTAATACAAGTTCGTGATAAACCCACACAACTCCATTTAAACTAACATGTAAGTGCTAACAACTAATAACTAACAAGATAGCAGGCAAAGAACAAGATCCTCAAATCAGATGAAGCAGTCAAAGAGTAAAGAAGATAAAATTACTGTGGGAAACCCGAGAATCGGGAGAAAACCCTACCCTTGGACTATGATTATATTAATGAAGAATACAATTGTAAGGGTTTTGTGGGAAAAGGGAGAGAGAGAGTGAATGAAGCTGCACAGTACGAGTGAGACTGTGACTTGTTTTGAGAGGGTTATTAACAATAAGTCATTTTTTTAGGCAATTTTGTCAYAAACCACCTTTTCTAAGGTGGTTTTTGTCACAAACCACCTTTTCTAAGCCTATTTGTCTACAACCACCTTTTGTAGCAATTCAGATAGGAACAACACTATTGCTAAGACTCTATGGGGGGTCTCAGTTTATCTTGAAGGGTTAATGTAGCACAAATGAAAGACACTCAAGAGGATAAACTGTTAGTCTTCATAATGTCAAAATGACGTAGTTCCAAGCGTTGACTGTCAAAATTACTTATCTTTATAGTCAGGTGAAAACAGGCGAATTAGAATTATTCTGACGTCAGAAATGGCACATGCTGGAAGTCCACAGAACAAGGAGTATGGAATATTAGTTGAGTCTGTTGCACGTGTATCTTGATTGTGAGCAATCTTCATGCTGGCCTACGTTTCGACGACTGGCATATATTTTCGGATCTCTGGCGATAACTGCAAAGGTTTTTCAAACAAGTTACGCTGGCGGATTCTCGTGCTTTTTGTTTTCCATCGTGTTTCCTGACGCACATTATTTTCTGAATCGCCTTTGCACCTGAGGTAATCTTTTTATACAGTTCATTTTTTCTGGTATCTTCTCTCTTTGAATTCTATTGAATTTTGGCAATATATGTTAACTATATATAACGCATGTAAGACATACAATGGCACGAGAACAAGATTTGCACATGACAAAATTTAGTATAAGTATATCAATGTTGGTTTTGCCGTAAACTTACGATGTCGAGAAATCTACAACGGTCAGGGCTCGTTATCTAGGAACATAACCTCTTGCTTGGCGAAAGAAAAAGGAGTGGTGTGTCTAGTGTGTCGAATATAGTGCAAGTTGTCTCACGTCGATAATAATATATCGGGAGAAGTCAACAATATTTTTATTGTCAGGATTGGTGCACTTCTATTGGAGAAATAATAAGCTACGCAGCGTTAAGTGTGAAAATGTCTCCATAATTACGATTTGATATAGGAGGGTTTTTAATATTGCGTATTCTGAATCGAAGATTAAGGCATTATTGGCAGCAGCGTTTTAGTCATAGCAGTGGTATAGTGTTATTGGCACCACCTAATATAGTAGACATGAACTTTGAAAGGCCCTCCCATATCTAGATTATATTTAGATGACATTCACTTACAAAGATATTTGTCTTTAGGTAGTTATGTTCAGGCAGATTCATCTTGCCAATACTTAGATATCTGCCCTCTAAGAAAAGTCTTGTGCTGACTTTCTTATTATAAAGATTAACTAATTGATTATTTTATTGCTTAGAAACTTTCCAAAGCACGCAAGCAGTTCTCCTCTACTACTTTAATCCAATTGCAACGTAGTCTTGGGAAAATTCAATGGGATCATGTATGTACAGACTTCAAATGAAAGAGATGCCAGGTAACTATACTGAGTACCATACTGTGAGTGCTGATGTTATGCTACTTACCGTGGAGGCATGACGGAGACATATATAAAAACTTCGACGGCACTGTCTATGAGCAGCAGTTATCAGAGGCGGTTGTTCCTGATGCTCAGAATTTCGCCCGTGCTATAAATAACGTGAAAATTTGACCATCGGACCTGGTCCTGTGTCTCTCAGCTGTTGGCATCCCTGGGGACATCTTTTTTTTGAGTCTTATATCAGAGACAACGGCTAGACTTTCACCACGATTCTTTTTACAGACACATTCACACGGCAAGTACCAAGACGACAAGCATTATCTCGCGTAGGAAGAGATTCAATTCTCGAAATCATATCCACTCAAAATGGCTTTGGTTGAATATTCAAAGGGCTTCGTGTCGGGTTCTCGACATACTTAGATAAATTGCCAGGCGAAACTATAGTTAGGTGTACTATGATCTGAGCATTTATCAGTCTTAGAAGGCTTATTTTTCTCTGCCTTTTCCTTTAATTGTCTCATGTCTTGTGTATTATCTTAGCTATATATGATTAACTTTAGGTGATGAGCTATTTAAAATTTCAAGTTAAGACAATTTGGTATGAAACTTACCTCTTTTATGATTCGTTTGTGATGTAAATATGTGTATGAGGATTTTCTTTAAAGTTTTTTGTACGAATCGCTTCCATGTTTTCTGGGGTTTCACATAATCTTCTAGCTGACAGCAATCTGATTTATTAACGTCAATTGAAGCTAACAACAGTTTGGCTCGGATCTAATAGCTCAAATTCACACAGTTCGATGAGGTGACGCTAATTTCCTTGTGATATATTCTATTCCTACCATAACGTCTACGATAGAAGATGATGATATTGCAAGTTGAATAGTGTTGGAAGGACACACTATATCCTTTAATCCATAGCGGAAACTAAAACTGCACTACTTGTTTTCGATGTCTTGGGAAGATATATATCTCTATGCAACTCTTTATATATTGAGATGTTCACAACAAATTGTGATCCTCGATCTGGCAATTTAAATCGGCTAGTCAATATTTAAGTGAGACGCAGTATAATTCATCAGTAGCTAGTGACAGGAATCCGGGATATTTCTAGCACTTGTTATTAAGCATATGGACTCTAACACATCAAAGTGATATGAAGGTGGTCGCTTATGAGTACTGCGCTTGTTACAATGCATAATGGCCAAGTCCATTTTGGGATATGAGTGCATGTAGGCTTTGAGACATCTCACTATAAGTATATATTGACATGGGAGTTACGTTTCATTGTGAAGGACTTTGCGCTTCTTTTACTAAGAGTTGTATCAACTTATGGGAATCTGATGGTTGTCATGAGACTGGATAATTTGATTGCTTAATTGGCACTAACTTCTATGGATGTAGGCATCACTTGGATAAAGCAAGATGAGGCTCCTGTCTATGATGAAGGAAAAAGAGAACTATCGTGCGGAGTCGAATTGGGGTAGCGGAATAACTGAAAATCGACATAGATTCTCTCCAAGAGACAGGCTACACGTTTGGGGCTCTGTACTCGGAGCATCTTAAGCCTAATGTGGCCTGGTAATTTGCTCGGGACGTACTATAGTTGCGCAGCCAAGTGAGTAAGGCGGAGGCTCTTGCCGGTCTAGGAAATATAAGCTCAGAATATTCGCTTTATTGAAGCAGCCTGATGGTGCATCTACTCTCAACAAATAAGATCTTTCGAAAAAGTGGAACACTTCACAGACGCGAGATTCACGGATTAAGTTTGTCGCGCATAATCTAGCCAGATGGATTATTTCACTTATGGGAGAGTTGTTCAACCTTAACATTGTAGAGCGACACGCGACTATGACTCTTTGAGCAAATAGAAGGAGCCTTCTTCAATGTAAGGCGGGGGCGAAGCCCTATCTAGTTTTTTGTTAATGGCTTCCGATCTTGTGTCACTAGGGACCTACCTCCTGAATCACACCATTTCTGAGTGGACAGAACTCTGCAAAGTCCGCTAATTTCGTGAATTATCAGAATCAATGAATTTTGCTTGAGAATGACCACTTGACGATAATAATGGGTCAGTCTATGAGCTTCGTGATTAGGATTCCTAAATGGGCATCACCAGTTCTAAACAGACACCCATTAAACTTGTCGAGATACGTTAAAGACATGGGGTGGAAGGTTTATCGATTTGATGACGCATAGACTAGGATATAAAAACTTATGGAACTGAGATGAGAGCTTAAGGTAGGTGCCTGTCCAAAGCCACATAAGATCTCGAAATCAGATGAAGCAGATCAAGAGTAACGACCGAAGATAAACATTGTGATCTGATGCATGTTGGTATAACTACGACGAGATTTGCGTGTAAAGGGGACATCGGGCATGGAATCAGAAGAAAAAAGCTTGCCTGGAGCTGTGACTATTTCGGACCGACTAGGCTGCTAATGATTTTTTATGGACGTGGTCAGAAAATACCATATCAGTGATGAGTGAGTGCGCTTCGAAGCGTGGGACAATAAATAGGGAAGATGCAATGAGGTGAACTTAGATCCATAGATTTAGAGCTTGAAGTACACTGGAGTTTTTGAGGTTTCATCAATGGAGTGCTTGTGATAAAGATTCTGAGCATTGACTTCTAGATGTTCAGTGAGAGACGAAATCTTGAGTACTCCTCACAAACACGTTACGCATCACCAGTCTTAGATTGTTTTATTTGTGTATGAGACAGTGAAATTTGACGGTATTTCTGCCGTCAGAGAGCCCAAATCCAACCTCAATGTTAGTTATATTCAAACTCACGATGTGTCGACTGCTTTTTGTGTAACTCATGCAAACATAGGTTCGAATTGCACTCTATATCCAACTGGAGAGCCTTTAAAAGAGTCTCACTTAGATTCAGACCTATTATGAAAACTTAATACCCTAAAGTTATGTTAAGATTATCAATACTTGATTTCTAATGGATCTGATTAGTCTGAATATATAGCGCTATATTCAATCCAATTCAAAAACCTTAAATCTGCAATTAGGTTCAACTTCAAACTCGATAACGCCAAGAGCCTTAAATCTGAATTAGGTTCCGGATTACCGGCGTTGACGCTCAACTTTCAACTCTATCAGTTGGAATCCTTTTGTATGATAAAATCTAGGTTCGTTCTTGAGATGATGATTCATACCTTTTCTCATGGCCTCGACTAGGTGGCTCTCGGATTCAGGCTAGGTTATTCAACCCTCCTCTCACTGTGGCGCGTAGGTCTAAAGAGGCTTCCATTAATTCTGAATAGGCCATCTTAGGTTTGAATCTTTCCGGAGTCTAGCACCCCCTTAAATCAAATGCTAGGTCTAGCCCTTCAAGTCTACTTCGAGTTCAGATAATTAGCTCAGAACCTCAGACTTTCAAGTTTATGGTTCTTAGGCTTTTTATATACTAAGGTTTCAGAGAAGTAGAACCAATCCATTTTGTACATTCCATGTGGTCTATAGTCTGACAAGTGTAAGCTTCTATATGCATTTCGAGACGAGGCATAACAGGACGACTATACGCGCAAATACTTGTCTCCTGAGTGCTAGGAAAAGGGCAGTAAACGACAAGAATTGGCTCCATAGAACAGCGCCGACGCGCTCTGTGCAAGATGTGCACAAAAAAGTTACATCTTCCATGGAATCGCCTCATACTCGCACACAAACAGCATTCTAACGCTATATAGAAAATTACACATAGGAAAATAAGGTCATCGCGAGTCTGTAGAATATACTCGATAGCCGCTTTGTGAACCCAGCTACTCTAGATGAAAGAGCATTGGGAAATAAAACGAGGTCATTGAAAGCAAAGAAGTCCATAGAGAAACCTCTGCGATCTGAAGGAGGTAGTGGAAGCAAGACAGATAGCATATAGTGAGACACATACTTATCAAACACACTACCTCTCGAAAATGGCATTTCGAGACGAAAGTAAAAAAGAGGTGACAGACAACTAGACATGCAAAGGAAAATGGTCGAGAGACGGAACGATGTCGATAATGTAAGAATAATGTACAAGGTCTTCGCGTGCTGCTGCTAAATCATGTTACCAGAATAGGTATTGAGTAAGAGAACGCTTAGGGAATCGGCTGACAAGCTTTACACTAATTTAGATTTAATGGATTCATCACGGTGGAGGAGTTTACCTTGTCCAAATGTTAATAGGGAATACTAGAAGACCTTCGCCAGTGAAGAACGACCTCGGCGATTGACTTTCAGTATATTCTAATAGGATACCTAATAAAAATAGGAAGAGACAAGGAGTTATCTATTTAACAATTAGTAGTGTTTCTCTCTCTCACCTTTGGACACCATCTCTTTGCATTCTTACTTCTTCTATAAGCAATAGCAGGCTTGTTCAAGAGACCTGAACTCAAGCTCGCAAGCTCGTGTATTGAAAGTGAGGAAATTATATTTTAACACCACAAGAGTTTTATCAACAGCTATGCTACGACGGTAATTTCTCATAGCTTCTCCGTTGTCGGCTTCTCATTTTCGAGAAATACCTTGAAGGCTTTCTAAATAAAAGCAGAGGGTGGTGAGGTAATAGATCTTAAGTCTAACTTCCTTACTAGGCAGAGAATTACGGGAATGAAATAGCTGATACAAAATGTGAAATCTTATTGTACAGAACGCGAGAAATGAGGAAGAAACAAGTTCAGCAGTCATTTGAGTAGAAGAGAGAGAGGGGAACGCTAGCATAGCCGGAAGTATGTAACACGGGGCACTAATTCACCCATTGCGAAATATCTTTACTAAGGGGACTTTACAAGGTTGGCCTCATCTAGTTGGAGTAGTTCAACCAAATCTATTAGGGTAACGGTGGAAGGTTTAACAAGAAGCGCGGCTTTCTTTCTCACCAACACTGATAACGGTAAGGCCATTGACACCGAACATTGACTAAATTCTCTTCTAACATCCTGGCGATGATAGGAGTACTAAGAAATGGTTGCCTGATACGAAGGGGACATACTGAAGAGAGTTTCTTCAAATTGGAGAGACATAGAGATCGTGTGAGTTTGTAGCATTGGCAGGCTATTGGATAGATCAGCTGCCAGGGTGCACATGATGACTAGCTATTGGAGGCAAACATAGACCTCTGATGATAGAAGAAATATAGAATGAGGTATATGAAAAAAAACGACAACAGGCACGGAATCACGTGGGCTACTTTGCAAAGTTCAAGCAAGGAGGTGGCGACATGGCACTTGGGAGCAAAATCAAAACAATAATTGACTACGATCGGTTGAGAAGCAGCTAGGAGTTGTATTTTAGACGGACGCATATGAATAATGGGTCCGTACGAATCCTCAAGTGCGTGGTTTTCCGGTCGGTGGAGAGGGACGAAAATACAGATCACACACTCCAAAAAACCACTCTTATATGGACTAAATCACAGAGCCAGTCGAAGAGAGTCACTCATTTTTGACAATAGATTGCCTTATGCGTGGGTTGCAATTAAGATGTGCTGACGGGAAAGTTTCTGTTCGTCTCAGATTGAGCTATTAATGAGTTAGTCCAAAAGAGATACAAACATCTTTCAATTCACGCAATATTTTGATGTCGATGTTGTATTTGTACGATTGTTTATAGATTAAGGTGTATGTTTCAGTTTTACATGCCATTCAATAAAGTGGTTATCTATGATTTGTATTTGGATGCAATAATTATTTTGTACTCTAGTTCTATTTGATTCAAGTTACACGCTGGTAATGGCCACGAAATCTGGTCATTAGTCAATACTAGGGTTAAGTTCATTATTGAAAATTGGAACATGACTCAAGAAGGCGCCTTCCTTTCACTAGTTGTTCACAAAGATGATCCACATGTCGGCTTCCATTGCCTCTTAGTCAGATCACTAATCAACATCAGCCATCCTTGCACGCACCTTTTGAGCACAAACATATCATTAATCTTTATACACCGCCAGCTTTTGAAATAACGTCCTTTCTTTTCTTTTACCACCAACGCTAAACTCTGAACCTTTGTCTGGGACCAAGGGCTGCGTAGACCAGAAAAAAGGACACGTTGCAAATGGGAATAGAAATAAGAGAGGGATGGAATATTTCAACCAAAAGAAAAAAAGTTACAAACACGAACTATGAAGTTTTCACATACACAAGAAGGTGTTACATCAAGACTTGTTGCTATAATTTCGAGATGCAATGTGCTGAAGATTAGGTGAGCAAAGCTAAAGCCCTAGCATCAAATCAAAAAGCAAGAGTCATAAAAAGCACACGCTCACGGTGTTCACAGGGGGGTCTACTGCATCACTCAAGACGTTTTTATCTAGATTACTCTATTTACATCTGATAGCACGGAGTTGCATGACACAGTTTCAAAAAATGTGTCCTAAGATTGTAGAAAAAAGGACACCTGTCTAACAACGAGGCAAATTGTTGTGAGAGACGCAACAGTGAGATTTAAAAGACGGTTGGTTGTATGTGAGATAGAACTAGTACGTAAAGCGATTGCCTAGAAGGCTTAAAACCAAGCCTGGCTGTACTTCACAGGAAGGTTAGCTTCCTCACAACAAAAAAGGAGGACGCGGGAATGATTGAAGTGATACCTGGAAGAGAGGTATAGCTGGTATCACTACGGAATGAGATACACAACATAGCTCCTTAATGATGATTGAACATGCTCGTGTGAAGCGCTTTTGTGGTTGTAGTAGTGAGGTGTTGGTAGAGGAGGTGAAAAGAAGGAAGGGCAGTGGAGTGAGTAACGGTGCGCAGTCGTTCCTGACGTTTTTTATGGAACACTCTAGACATTTTGGATGTGATATGGGGCTTGAGCTTTGGATTAGGCATAATGGACATTGACTTTTGACATTTGTTGAAAACTTTTCTGTGTGAACTTTGCTTGTACTGACTTGAGGCTTTATGTTTATTTGTTGATTACTACATGGTTCTTGCTAATCTGCTTTTATGCGACGTGTGTGTCTTCGTACTAGCCCCTTGGTCAAAGGGTGAGAGTAGATTTGTGTGTGATAGAAAGGAAGCTAGGAATGATGAAGTCGTTAGAGTCTATCAGAGCTGCCAAGGAGAATCTGTACTTCATGAGTGTGAAAGGGCTCAGTGATGAGGAGGCGCGGGTTTCTTTTGTGATGTGGCTTGGAAGAAGGCCTCTGGGCATTGTTCAATTTCATATAATTAGAACAGTATGAGATTAAACCACTTGTGGCAATGGCAGTGATTTGTGTTCAATAGTTGGATGAGATATCTTGTATAGAGAGAAATGATAATTGCCAAAACAAAATGTGAATCATTGTTTGACGAATGAAATCTGATATAATGAAGTTAATGTAGTAGTTTTTATAAAATGACTAAATAGGCAAACTTCAAAAGTGAATTGAAAAGATTAGATAGTTTGGTATCGAGAGGAACTATCGACTCAATCTAGTGTAGCGTACCGCGCCTAGATCGTTGACGCGACTGCATTGAGGGTGGACTCATGTTTAGGAAGTGGGTTGGGTTGATGTTTGATCTCATCTAATGCTCGACGCATTGAGTAATATGGTGACTTGGGAGGCGACATTTGCTTTCACTCCATGTTGCCTAGATTCAACTGGTCGCTATTTTGCAAACGATGCTACCTTAACTTTCAGTGTGTGCAAGGGCGACCCTTACTCATGCACTGGGACGCGAAATGAGATAGCACATGGATTTCCAGATTCCGTAGAAATTTTTCTGTATCAATCAGGCGGCAAGACAGGGTCATGGAGTGGGTCCAAGGAAGCAAGTGGGTCAGCCTAGAGATGTGGCGATTTATGATTACTAATTTAGCAGGTCTACGACTTTATCACAAAGTATTGCCAATTGGAAGAAATGCCTTGGAGATGGCTTCCTCGCAGGTGTTTAGAATGTAGAGTCCAGGATGGTTAAGACAGAGGTGGGTAAGATAGGGCTAATCTTGTTGATAGACTGATCAGTGTTTGGAATAATAGAAAACGAAGCCACTCTATTCATGTTTTTTAATGCTGGCTCACCGTTACTCTTACGTTAGTACTGTCTGATGGACTTTGAATGCATTACTAGAACTAGGTAGGGCAAACGTGGATGTGATATATTGGTGCCCAGTAAAGTGAATGTAAATGGGTTGAAGAACTTGTAAGTGGCACCTCACTCTCGCAATCTATAGGGTTGAAGGGTGTCATTGATGAACATTACGGCGAGATACCTAGGAATTCTCATCTATATCAGGATTTATCGACTTTGGCTTGCTTTGCGATAATTAGAGAGCTCTTTTCTCTGGCATACAAGTATATTAAAGTTGAAAATAGTAGTAGAAATAGCGCTCTATATTCTCTATCACTCCACCAGTAGAGTTAGGCATCTAGTTCTGACCGGGAGTGACCTACCGAACAGGAAGCTGGTATATAGTACCTGTGACTTGCTTTAATGAACTCAGTGTTTGAGTATGTATGAACCAATCCCACATATATCGAGCATGTAGGTTGATTTCAGGGTCCTGGAACCAAGTCCTTGGATGGAATGTGTTTCATTCACTAAAAAAGTGTAAATAGGTAGTAACCGATGTGCATATAGCTCCTTTGCTCATTCTCTATAATGGGACGAAATTATGGTGAAATATGAAAGTCGGACTGGTTTGGTTCTGAGACTGGGTGTCTATACAGGAGAGCCAATCTTGATATTGGGCATATATCATGATGGACAATACCTCGCTAATAAGTTAAGTAATGCATGGCATTTTAAAGTCTCTTAATAATAATCAGTCTGACAAACGAGGGCAGCTTGGATCTGAATCAATTTCAGGCTATATCTCACATTTGACTCGACTTCTTAGCGTCAAAGTTGCTTTTCTCATCTGTACTAATATCTCTCGTCAATAGTACTCAGGAAGAAGGGATGCGTTGTTGTCAGATCCGTCTCTTAGTCACCTACCCTTACCAGTTGCTTCGGACAGAAGTTGTTTTCCTATTGGTCGCTTTTCCTTCAATGCTCGCACATGCTTCACTTTTTATAGGAGCATCTAAGAGGGGATGATATTAATTTTAACCAAAGTGTAAGACAAGACATTAGAGTAGTTATTCTTAAGGAATTAAGGTTAAGCTGTTGTTACCAGTGTGTATTGCCATGTAGAAGGATGTAGCTTGGGTTTAGGATAAGAGGGCGTCGGGTTTTGGCTTCTATTGTTACTATACTTGATAGGTCACCAGAAGACAAGTATTATGCGAATCAATTTAGTTAGCCTATCTATGCTTATAGATAAATCAAGAATTTTAAACTTAGATACCAGAAATACAAATATTATTGGTTCTATTGAAAATTCTATTAAGAGAACACAAATCGTGATAGTTATTCTAACATGTACAAATTAGAGGATGTATATTCTGAGACTAGAAGGAATGAACTCCGAAGTAACTTGAATGGGCTAGACGCAGAAAAAATAATGATTGTTTCAAGGCTCGTGGATCTCCGTAAGCAGTATCAATACTAAGGATGTGTGGCTCAAGTTTTCCAGAGTTAGAAGACCTCATGCGTCTGTTCTGCATTGACCTACGAGCCCATGAAATTGATGACCTAGCTATGAATCAAAGCCCTGGGTGAGTCTATGACGAACTAGTTAGTTTAAGGTTCTTAGTTGAGTTGGGGAACCTAATGTCAGAATTAAAATGTATATAGACGGATCTTTGGGTTGATGTATTGAGACTGTAGACCCGTAAATTAGAAGATTATGTGAAAAATGTTTTTGGAGATTCGAGAATGTCGAATTGAAAACAATAGATATTAGAGATGTATTTTTAAAGGTCTTTAGAATAAGATTGATAGTGGATATTTAAGTTAGTGTCTAAGGTTCAGTAAAAATGAGTCGATCTTAAGTTTCAGAATTATGCTGACAAGAGTGCTTGTTGACATTGAGAACTCAGAATATGATCCATAGATACTAGATTCTCATACTGGATCGATATGGAGTATATTGAAACTGATTTTGAAATGGGCCCTATGATTCGTCAATATCATTCATGTTATTATTGAAGGCCTCCCATAGATTATAGGACTGGGCTTAGTTTGATGGTAGATTATGGCCGAATGAAGAGTCACAAGTTAACAATGACACTTGAATTGAGAAAACACATAATACCAATTTTTCCTTGGTCAGGATCATGGTGAACACTATATTAGGTCAGGACTTGTGATTAATATGTCATGCTAGTGTTCCACGCTAAAAGTAAGAGTGGTACTGGGAATCTTTAATTTCGCCGACGCAGATTATATCTTGTGGGAATATGCGACGGACCAGGGGGATAGCCTGTCATAATACTAGGAAAGTCTTAAGGTACTATCGGACATGACTGCGTGCATAGGTCTGCGTTTTGCGCCTAAGGTTTCCTCGAACGTGCATAATTCCGAGTAGTCATGAGTCCCAGATTGACATAGATTTGACGCCAATCTTGATATACTCATCCATAATTTCATAGAAGTATTTATATAGCCGTACTATTTGCCATTGAGTATTAAGGACTTTTGAGCCACAATCACTATGTATGGGCCGCAAATGACTAACTGTGTAAAAACTAGATCTCTCTCAAACACCGTCCTGACCTATCCACCAAAGTATGGAGATGGGTAACTAGCACCGACATCAGCATGAATCTTAAGTCGTTGGAGATTCAGCGTGATGACCAACACTCTATCATATGGTGATTTGGAGGAACTTGAGGCACTACAGGCTCAGAAG